>VMBQ01006060.1:0-55492 GCA_007657795.1 Dreissena rostriformis | reverse complement strand
TATACGATTATATATTCTGTGTTCACTTTATTATAAACTGTGGGAGAACTGGCGCGCAAAATTTGCGTTTTCATAAATATGGATGAGCCAAATTATAACCAATGAAATTACACTTCTAGTTTAACCCATTTATGCCTAGTGGACTCTCCCATCCTTCTAAATTGGATCAATTTATTTCCAAAATTAGGGATGTCTAGTATATTTATTTCTATATTTAGAATATTTCTTACAGAAATTCCTTTAAGCAAACAGCGCAGACCCTGATGAGACGCCGCATCACGCGGCGTCTCATCTGGGTCTACGCTGTTTGCCAAGGCCTTTTTTCTAGACGCTAGGCATAAATGGGTTAACTTATTAGCATAGAGATCATTAATGAATTGATAGTTTTGTTTTGAATTAGACGTGATTTTGCGAATCACAGCATTAACGAGAAAATAATTAATTACAATAAAGCAAACATTTTTTAAACACTCAAACCCGATTCAAAATGTCTAAAATGTATAATACGTAATGTTAAGCATGCAGTTTAAAGATTCGCTGTATGGCTGCTTATCACAGAATTATTCTGCAAACGCGGGCATGTTATTAATTTTCATTCAGCTTTTCTTAAGATCAATTTCCATTTGTCTCAATTTTTATTTGCTTTGACACATGAAGTATCCTTCAAGTATGTTGACAGGTGTGCCCAATCAGCGTGTTACTTTAACCAATATTTTATTATATGAGTCGCGTTCTGAGAAAACTGGACAAAATGCATGTGCGTAAAGTGTCATCCCAGATTAGCCTGTGCAGTCGGCACAGGCTAATCAGGGACGACAATTTCCGCTTTTATGGAATGTTTCGTTTAAATGATGTCTCTTCTGAGCGAAAATCCAGTTTAGGCTGAAAGTGTCGTCCCGGATTAACCTGTGCCGACTGCACAGGCTAATCTGGGATGACACTTTACGCACATGCATTGTGTCCAGTTTTCTCAGAACGCGACACATATGTGTATTACGATAAAAATTGTCATTTCTGTTTCAGAGAAGCGCATCTATCTAAACCATCATGAGATAAACATACAGCAACCCTTTCCATGTGATTGACGTTCATAGATTGTTGTAAAAACAATACATTAACTAAATCGCAAATCGACTTGTTATTGATTTCATTAATGTTATTGATGACAAACGGGAACACGTTTGCGTTGCGAATAAAAATATTGTTTTAGGCGAAACAGATAACAATACTCATCGTAAAGGAGCTTAATGTTTGTGGCATGGATTCAATTTTACACTTCGTAACATCATGCCAATATTCAAAAAATCTCGACATGCTGACAGCGATGAAGTACATGGATGATTAATTAATTAACCAGCGAACAAAACAGAGGAACAAACACTAACAATGCTATTAGGCTGGAATGGTTGTATGTTCCGCATTATAATGTAAAATATCTCATACACGTATTTTTATGCTTCGATACCATGGCGTGTATTTATAAATGTACATGTAAGATGTTCTTAATCATCATACAAATAGCTTGAAAAGTCAAATATCGTATAGGAAACATAAAATGTAACTCCAAAATCATCCACGACTCAGTAACGAAGACGCAAGCATGTAACTAGCACCAAATAAGCGTTTTTTTTCAATACGAACAAGCAAATTATCATCTTAAATATCAATATACGGATACTATTTATTTTTTTCTCTCAAATCTACAGCAATATAGCATTCTCCCTCGTTTTTACATATAGTTTAGAATAAAGGAACGTAGCAAAAAATGTGCAATAAGCACCAAATGTGAAAAAATAACACATCACATATAGGTCAAAATTTTAAGTTGTGCATGGGATAAAAGGATCTCTCTTATCCGCCATGAATCAATTTCAAATTTTGTTTTGCACAAACAATACTATTGGAAATTGAGTTTTCTCTGTACCCTGATTTCATAGGATATCATTCTATAATAATGATTTTAATTTTTGTTCGAACTTTGTTTGCGATGCATTCTTCGCGTTCAATCCTATACAATAGTAATTTAACTGATAAGGTATAATTGATGCAATCCATATACTTCAATAAATTTTTCCCCGTTCAATATATTATTTTGTCCTCGTCAATAGGTGTGTGGGTCGAGGGCATCCCACTTCACACCGTACATAGTTTATTACAATATATGCATATTATAACACATTTCATACATTTAACAATCACCAGCTTTTACATTACATCATAAATATTAATGTTAACTAATTGATTTAAGACCCTTATCACAAACTAATGGNATATATAGAGCTACCCACCATCTGCAGTCAGTTGCATCGTTGCCGTATATGTCCCATATGCATTCTGTAACGTTACAGAGTAGTTTCCGAAATCGCTGAAAAAAGACGATGTGTATACATTTAAACACCCGATGTTCACTATTGTTTTATAACTGTTTGCTAACATAGAATTATGAACTTTGAAAGATATTTTTACATTTTATATAAAGTGAGTACACAGTTTTCATTTCGATTAACTGATATGTACGCGATAATCAAGTAACAATGAAGGAATACATTCAAAAACGCTAATCATCGCATCTTAAACTGAATAGATTGACGCTTTAATATTGCACTAATATCGGAACATGTGTTTATTATTTTCCGTACTAAAATGTAATCAAATTGAAGAGAGAATATTTTATCCGTGAAATATGATATTATTTCATNAAGTAACAATGAAGGGATACATTCAAAAACGCTAATCATCGCATTTTAAACTGAATAGATTGACGCTTTAATATTGCACTAATATCGGAACACGTGTTTATTATTTTCCGTACTAAAATGTCATCAAATTGAAGAGAGAATATTTTATCCGTGAAATATGATATTATTATGATATCAAATATGGAGAACTTGTACCCCGAACAAATCATCAAATCACATTAAAAATAGGCAAACACTATATTTAATCCCATTATTCCTTTGTATTGATTTCAGCAAGAGTGGAAGGGTATTGTTAACAATCTTTAAAATAAGAATATTTTATGGTGGTAAATGTACCTGACTTCGACCGGATTCAATCGATCCCATTCCAGTTCGGTCCGCTCTGGCCAGTCATTGACCGCAGCCCTTATTGGTTGACCGTCCAGTCTTGACCATACTGTCTTGGGACGTGGATTAGAGGAAAAGTTTAAGGTCAGATTGGCCGGTTCTCCAACAGACCCCTCGAAACTGAAGTGCNGTCGTGGATTGGAGGAAAAGTTTAAGGTCAGATTGGCCGGTTCTCCAACAGACCCCTCGAAACTGAAGTGCTGCCCCCATACCGGACTTGGTGGATCTTACATAGATACAAAAAGTAATAAGGCTGACGATGTTTCGTGTGTTTTAATAATTTATTAATCTTAAAACAATCTAGAAAAATCTACAAGCAACAAAGGTGGTTTAACATATGGCTTTCTGGTTTCAACGCAATCGATCATCTGCATAGATCTGAAATAAATCACATATCGCTTGACACAATAAGTGCCCGTTGTTCATGAATCTTCTTAATAGTCCCTTCCTTTTCTGAACTTGTTTAATGGTTTACTTTGAACATTGACCTATACCACTCGGCTGTTATTTACATTTGGGACCAACATAGTCGGACTTAAAAATTCCCAGAACTGAATATATCAGTGCGTTGTTGTTCAGAATTGTAATAATGTATTTGCCGAAATCAACGGATCGAAAACTGAAATGTTATGATATAAACAAGCATGAAAAGATGCGTACCGTTATCATATACCTACAAATAAATAACAACATCTTTGCTACCATGTAATCAACGTGGTATTTTTAAGTTGACTGCTTTTCTTCAACCGTCTACGCCTAATGTTTTGTGTTTTGTAAACATAATAAAAAAAGAATTAATAACAATTTCATGACATACCTCTAACGTTAAAACCCTAAAAAACTAAACTTATATAAACTTACGTACATTCTACGTCCACTGTGATGACGTCAATGGTGACGTTGGCTCCAGTCGCGTTGAAGTAAGGAGCGTACGTCATATTCAAGGCGTAGCAGACGTATTGACCAGAAAACGTCCGGTTTATATTGAAAATCAGTAGGTCTATTCCATTCTGCCTGTAGGGGTGTCCAGAGTCGTTTTTGGCCCAGAACACTTGGATGTCCGGTTGTGCCGTGGCGTTACAGCGTACGATCAAATTGTCGCCTTCTAGACGCGTGTACGTGCTTAGATTTGATGAAGAGATCTGAAAACCTAAAACGATATACGTAATAATAACTTCCACTTATACATGAACAAATATACATCTCCAATAAGACATAATGATTTATTCTGACAGCGTGAAATTTTGGGATTTATTGTGGTATTTAATTATACTGTGTACATTATAGCTAGGCTTCATTTAACCAGCGTTATACATATTAGACATTGGAACAAGCTTAAATTTAGAATGAGTTTGTATTTTTCCGGAAAAAAATACATATAACGGTTTCAATAAATAGACTGTCGATACTTTCCCAATAGTCCGCGGCCGAAGACAAAGAAACCCAAGATGTTATCATAATATGTATAGTGTTTTGACGTTTTAGCAACCATATTAAGTTCAAACTAACATATATTTACAAATTTCATAGAACGTAAAACATATCAGATTAAGGATTTACTTCTTATTTGTATGATGGTCAAACAGCTTGTTTAATTATTTTTAGTTCAATGCTTATAAAAAAGTGAATCGTTTGACACCGCAAACGAAATGCAAGACCGTGTATTCTTCGGTCAATAGATAAAAAAGTACAGGCGACATGCAACCCCAACTAAGCCACATAACCGCAAATATCTATAGTCTAATGAATACACTGCTCTTTCCACGCGAAGTAAGTAATTGTTATAAAAACTTACAGACATATGTCGAGAATATCAGCGTTCACTAAGGCGTTTATTTTTCAAAAGCGAGTGGGCAACAAACAAAACAGGTTGCGAAAAATTATAATTGCTCTTTAAATTACAAATTATTTACAAAATTCGAATAGTTTTATAGCATCATTTAACTTGTAAAACGCATGTACGAACATAAAAAGAGTGCCCCTATCTGAAACCATTCAAGTGAGTTATATAATATTGTTGCTTATTGTTCACAAGTATCAAATTAGTACCATCGAGTTAAACTAACGAGTTATACTAATGATACAATACCTATCATGTGTATGCCGTACCGTTTGTGTCATAAATAATTATACTCAGTACAGCTGAAAATAGATGCGACCGCAGTCATAAAATTGTTACATAGTTGTAACCGCGGTTAAACATTAATCACCGCTGTTAATTTTATAAATGTTACATTTTGAACCGCGGTATCTAATTATGTCTGTTGGTATATTATTATGTCTGCAATTTAATTTATTTCCATTGGTCGATAATCGATTACTAGTAATCAGTGTTCGCGTTACGAAACCAGATTTGATGACAATTTATTATTTTAAATAATAAAAGTGTTTTTAAGAAATTAAAAAAACTTGAAATTCAAATTCTATTATATTTGAAAATTTATTGTTTTTGCTTTGTTTTTAATTTCTTTTGTACGTTTAAATAGAACTATGTTGACAGGCAAGTAAATATTGGCACATAAAGACGTAATTTGATTGGTTAAGATAAACTTATTTTGTTCAAACTTAATATAGTACTTACAACTTGCCATGGTATTTTAGACACATATATTCACATTTGTACGTATAATAAAAGAGAATGTCAAATCTTATATTGTCAAAAGTACATTAATGATAACGAAACAGCCACGTTAGGCATATACTATATAAGAATATAACTAAATAGTATGACTAACGAATACACTCTTACCTATTATAAAAACACATATCGTAATTAACCTATCCATATTCCCCTTCAAAGTACACATTTTCAAAGTACACATTTGTTAACCCAACATAATCTATAAGTCGGTTACGTTGCAGACATTGCGTTATCATCAATGTTTATTTAAAGCAAAGTAACAACAATCGTCATTGCTAAATTTATTAAAACAGGTAACACATCCAATCTCTGCCGCTTGCAGCAATCGTAATAAGATATCGATATTAAAGAAGCATGGCACGTTATTGCAACTTAATAGTGAGAAAGATATGTTCATGCGTCCCTCAATATACGAAGCGGACTGTATTTAGAAATTAAGTAGGCGAGATCATTATGCGCCGAGGGTGGATAATGCTAGATAACAGCATGAGTCTTATTTTCATTTTCTGATTGTTTTACTTACCTAAAGATGGTACGAAATTTAAATAAGTAAAATTCATTTCGCAACAATAAATGTTTAATGATTGTTTGTTGTTGCGACTTGGACAAGAGGGTGCTATAGTACCCGGAGAAAACTCAACGTGTCAGGCATAATGAATATCATCAGCCCCAAGGCCAACGACACTTGTTCCGTAGCTTTATGTTAATAAGAATTGAAACAGCAAGGTACAAACTATTCTGGATTTGTTACTCTATCTTTCGAAAATCCGTATTTTATATCATAATGATTTTGACCTGTAACCAGAAAGTATGCACTTGGGAAATGGCTATATAGGTTTGCTTCCTCGGCTGTACTTTTTTCACATTTTGTTTGAAAAAATATTATTATTTGTTAATCTGATTAGTTAAGTCGAATGGCCATGCAAGTAATCACGCCGAGATTTGCCATTACAGTTCTATCAGATAATTCAAATTAAGACTATTACTTGGCTTTAAAATCTGGATATTTGAGTTCTTTCCTATTTTTCAATACCGTTTATTCCTCCCTCATTATCAAATAAAATAAAGTATACTTACTGGTTTTCTATTATTGTGGTAACACACCTTTAATACAAAATATTTTGCAATTTTCAATCTAGAACACACCTGATAGGAGCGATCATCCTTGNTTTATTTAGTATTTCAATATGCTGTGAGCTTTACATATTGAAGAAATGTGGCTATTTCTGAATAGCAAGACATTCTTTATATATGGGCAGTCACTAATTACCAAACAATGTGATACAGTACATAAGCAACAGACACTGTTTAAATCGTGCATAATTAAATCTGGGATCACAGTTCTTTTGGAGATGTATTTCCAAAGTATAAATCAATAGTTGACAAAGCGGATACCATATGTTTTGCAACAAAATTTAAGGCATGCTGTACGAATATTGACAGACGATATGATTTAAAACGATGTGCGCGTAGACCGCATTTTAAATATTTGAACAAAAAAAAACACTGCAAGGATCGTCCTCGGGAAACTTGATGATTAATTTGTTTATGAACGATTATGAAGACCATTTCAATGAATATCAATGCAATCTAAAAAGATACATGTTTAACATAAAATGTGACCGATGAAAAAGGACAACATCCAATACAATATCACAGAACAGAATGGTTTATTCAGACTTACGCATAATAAGCTCATCGTCATTTAAATACATATACATCAATACATGTTCTCAATGAGAACGAGNAAGTTAGGGTAAACGTTTGACAAAACGTTGCCCGCTGGTACAATCTCGAGTAATGTTACTTCTAGTATATGTTACAGTGAAATATGTGAATTTTATGTTCGTCTTCCAAAATCATAATAAGTCCTCAGATGATGCAAAAGTTAGAAAAGGAAATACTGAAAGTTAATGCATACTATTGTTAAATAAAATCGTATTAACCCCAAATAATTAAATTCTGAAAGATTAAAACAACCTAAAAATATAAATGCTTCGTCAAATTCGAATGTTTTTATAAAGCCCAATGCACGTCAATATTTATCATATGGAATTCGCATGTATTTATAAACAATAAATATCGTTAAAAAGAAAATCCGTGTTTGAACAAACCCTGATGTGATTTTTTTGTTATTAATATACAACAGCAAGACAAAGATGATCGGTAACGTGTCCTCTCGGCCCCTGATTTTCGCTCAAAACTAAAGTGACTTCTCGAAGACTTTAAATTATTCAGACCCATGATTCATTAAAGATTAACGCAAGCATTGTAATAATCCGTAGCTTGAATAATTTTATGATATACCACCAAATATTTGCATCCGTGAAAATAAGCTTAGTCTACTTCGGTAATTTTCTTTAATGTAATTGATTCTTATTTTTTTCCAGGCCAATCTAACACATCAATATTGAAAGAAACTAACTGCGAGAGTACATGAAATGTATTTTATATGGACCACATGTAATATGATATAGTTATGCTAAATAACAAAGTATACGCATTATTCGTATAAAAACAGTGTCTATTCATGTTAGGTGCATTTCAACATCTTTTTCTCCTATGAATGGTGTTCAACATTATAGATTAAATAACATCTGCTAAAGAAGTAAAGTCTTAATAAATATGTTCTTATAAAGACGTCCGTGCGCTATTTTCAGAGGGAAGCTGTTCTTTCGTTGTTTTCTCGCACGCTAGAATTTATTCACGGATTGGGAAGTAAGTTACAACAAATGATACCAATTTTAAACAATATTATTCTGAAACATGAGCGCACCGAATACCGTTATGTAGGTACACGCGATTCTCATCACGGCGACCCTGGGTCAATATCGGCTCCCGGCACAGATAAGCCTTGTTTGTGGTCACCATACCGGACAGGTCTGATTTCCTCCATGCAGTCCGACTTTTTCCCACAGAACAAGACAACACGAACATTCTTTAAACAAAAATGAACAGCCGGAAATTGCGGTTATATTTCAAAAATTTGTCCAAACTTACGCGAGTCTAGTTAATTAATTAGGCAGGAATGCTAGTTCACAGTCCGAGTCCACACATAACGCCGCCTCATGCGCGGAAGGACCTCATTCACTTCGCAATACACGTTATGTAGTTCCCTGCTTCCCAACCCGTGAATTGAAGCACCGAAATAACTATAATCGAGTGTCGTTGTTGTAGCCTTTATAAACACAATATTTCTTTGTAATGTGAATAAATATAGCATTTTGATCATTACATACATTCATTTAACTGCTGTTGTAAGTTTGCATTAATATGAAAATGTACTCAATTCTATTGGCAGTCAATTAACCCGCCGCCGCATGTCCAAATCTAGGTCATAATCTGTCTTAGACAGCTTCGCTGAAAAATAACCTTAGGGTATCAAATTCTTCCACAACCCTTGTTATGTTATGAATGCAGTTTTGTCATAAAGGAATGACTGCAGCATATTGTACTCTGAAAACCAACACGACTTTTGTAGTGAATTCAAGTACCAGCTTGAGTCGATAAAAGTGTTTTGACGTAAACAGTGTCCATAAAGTGTTTTCAATTTGTTTTGTATTTTGTTTAATAATGGTATTGATCAACAGTTCAGATGAATGTAAAGGTCGTTTTATTTGTGGAAAAAAATGTTTATGAGTGATATT
Organism: Dreissena rostriformis; assembly: GCA_007657795.1. NCBI lineage: Eukaryota > Metazoa > Mollusca > Bivalvia > Myida > Dreissenidae > Dreissena > Dreissena rostriformis. The sequence continues at coordinate 46,118 of VMBQ01006060.1, read as the reverse complement.
TTCTTTGTATTCGGTGAATGTTGGAAAACCCTCGATGCGAATTGTTTATATTTTTAATACACGTTTGACACGAACGTTATATAGATGAATGGCCGTTAATATTTATATTCAAAACTATTTCTGCAAAGTTTAAGTGTTATGTATTGTGTGAGTTGTGCTATAATCAAACTGGCCGAAAGGAATGACACAATTGTTTTCGGATCCAAAACATCGACCGTAAATACAAATGTTTTCGGAAGACTGGACACATTATTATTTGTCTTAAATATTAGTAAAACGTGACAAATTTCATAACACATTCAAAACATGTTTTACCCGAGCNTTAGTAAAACGTGACAAAATTTCATAACACATTCAAAACATGTTTAACCCGAGAATAGTTGTATTAACCAATGTTTTTAATATCTACTTCATACATTTGGTTTTGTCGATTAACTAGAAGAAATGCTATTTGATTAATACAACATTGTTGAAACCCCCACGAATAGTTAACATTAATTGGATCAATGCAATTACATCAATACTTAATGTCATAAGTCATGCTTTATAACATCATATGACACGTTGGATTGTATACAGCCCATGATGACTTGGCTGTTTATAGACCATCATCAATATCAAAGAATACAAGAAATAAAAATAACTGATCACATAGGTGTCATTTGACACATAATTGACAAACATAATACAAATACAGAGCCACCCATTCAGTAGGAGTATGAGTGCAAGACAAATGGATCGAATTGCCGTGAAACAATCGGCTGACAGAAGCTGTAATAGTAAGACCGTATCATAATTAACAATGTGTCATTGTCCGCTAGGTGTCAGGGTCGTATTGTTTGCGTGATTTATAGCGCCGATGTCAGGCGTATGTGTAGTCACTGCTGAAAAACGGGTAGGCGTTGTTGGACGATTATCTAGTAAGTTAAAGAGGGATATCTTTTCTCAAGCGATACTTCAATATTCATTTTTGGAAAAGTCCTGTAAACTGTGTAGAAATATTAGCGGTCTGGCGTTTCATTACTATGTCTTTATTAATTGCATTTTGATATGGTATTGTATGCGATTGTTCTGCACTACGTCTTTAATTATATGTATAAAATTAATTATTCTTATATTATTTTATGAAGTATTACATTTCGAATTAAACTCATACAAATAAGTGTATGTGTGACATTTTATTCCTAAATATTGCGCATTATAAAAGAACTCTCATTTGGTCTTTTATCCCGTCGACGATGCTTGAAAAACCCGGCGGCAACAAACATTAGAATAAAGTTAAATTTAAAGGCAAATGCCATACTTTTCGTGTAGAGTGCCGTTTGCATTGATATATGTTTGGTGTATATCGCAACATTCAATAGCAAATACACTTACACAAATAAGGGTTTGAAAATGGTCTATTAAACACAAACATAAGCGATAGTATTGAATGAATCGATATTTAATAAACAATAGAAAACCTCACTGAGGGCCCTCTGACAGAATAGTGACCAGCCAGGCAGCCACGAATAGTACATGTATATGGACCGAAGTCGAAGGCTGAGGTCGATATACTATTCGGGTCTGCCTTTTCTGGTCACTATTCTGCCGTTGGGCCCGAAGTGAGGTTTTCTANTGAATAACCCGGCCGCAACAAACATTAGAATAAAGTTAAAGTTAAAGGAAAATGCCATACTTTTCGTGTAGAGTGCCTTTTGCGTTGATATATGTTTGGTGTATATCGCAAAATTCAAGAGCAAATACACTTACACAAAAAATGGTTTGAAAATAGTCGATTAAACACACAAATAAGCGATAGTATTGAAGGAATCGATACTAAATAAACAATAGAAAACCTCACTGAGGGCCCTATGACAGAATAGTGACCAGCCAGGCAGCCACGAATGGTACATGTATATGGACCGAAGTCTAAGGCTGAGGTCGATATACTATTCGGGTCTTCCTGGCTGGTCACTATTCTACCGTTGGGCCCGAAGTGAGGTTTTCTATTTCTTATAGTATACCGAACATTATGTAGCAAATATATGTCAATTCCAATAAACAAATTCCACCAATGTGTAACCATTTTATAACATTAAATATAGATGTTAGACTGATAATTATTAAGTTTTCGTACAACGAAACTGTAACCGAAATATATTTGCGAAACTTGCACAACATTCTAGTGGGCACTATTAGATGCGCGCGCATCTAGTCAGCGGGCGCAATACTGAATACCGGGCACTAGTCAAATCAACGGACCTGTGTAGTTTATATACGCAAAGAAGAAACATACTAATGTGAGGTATACTATGCATCAATAGTCATACACGATGAATGGTTTCTAGAGCAATCCAAGAAACAAACATACCATTGTCATGAAGCAGAACGCATATGCACGTAGATAACTCAAGCATGTCAGTAGGCATCATACATGTTCTGACGCAGCAGAAAAACCCCTCAATATATTTAAACAATATTATTGTTGATTTTTACGTATAAGCTAGTTCGTTCGAAGCATCCCTCAAACTTGTCATGGCGCAACATGTATGCTTGAATAGTAACCTGAGTATTCATATTCTCAATACATCTTCATTTCATTCATAACAAATTAAGAAAAAAAATCAATGTCTTGCTATAAACATTGTTATATCATACACTTACATATAAGTAATAAAATGACCAAATCTACACAGAGTGTAAAACACGATACAGCAATTTTAAGGATGTCATTTTGGCCATTTCATTGGGATACACTCAAGGTTATAATTTCAATCAGGTTTGGTACCAGTCTAACACTTGTGTTAAACGAATCTAGGCATAATGTAATTTATTTTACAAGACCATAATACTCTACTGAACAAACGGTTTATAACCTCAGCAATAACAGCAACCATTGTATTAGAATATGATCAGATAAAGATTGTTGTTTTATCAAATAGTTTTTAATGAAACAAAACAAAAACTTCCACCATTTACATGAATTTATTAATAGTATAAACACTAAATGTGTATGCAAGACTTACATACAACAACATTTTATAAGATAAATAAAGTTGCACTTCACCCGTGTCATTCGTAAAAATGTAGGTCTCCTCATGCTTTCTCGTCTGCAATAAACAAAGTTTTCTTTGCATCAGATAGTTATTGAAAGAATACAAAATAAGTTTTTAACATGTTTTGTTAAAACCCACTTTTTCCTATCATTAAAAAAATAATAATGTGAAGTCCATTTGATTACATAATTTATCGTCCGTGCATTATTTGTGAATTCATAACACTTGGTTTGAATCCGAAATTTATAGAAAACAGCCTTCATGATATTTATGTTTGACATGAATAAAACACAGAATACTTATTTAAAATCACCAATTGACCAAGATTTGAAGGACAATGTATATAGACCTTAATGACATACCTGTCTTGTAACAACATCCCAACTTTGCACACAATTGAGGATTTCTGGTATATATACATAAAAAAGATTGCAATTGAAATTGTGCTTAGATAAGAACAGTGTAACACTTTCAGCTAAGTATTCAACACGGGTGGATAACTTACACGAGGTACGCATTCGTCGCCATTTGAGAAGGAACACCAAGGCAGCAGAAATACCAAGGACAACGATGGCCGAACCCAGTACAATACCCACAATATCGCCCGGTGATAGGGGATTCAAGTGGTCAAAGGTCTTAGGAGAACCTGAAATATAAGTAATTAAAAGTTGTCTTTTAAGCAGAACGAGAATTGTGTGTTTTATGTATACCAATATAACACGAACATTTCCTTGCACACCAGACACGTACCGTTAAAGACCTGTCTACTGTCATTTCTTGTATGGCTACATGGTCGCGAGTTCAATAGGAATGTTCGGTTATATTATAATGGCTGTGCTGATGTGTGAAATACCTTATTTTGAATTATTTTATGTTATACGACACATGCACATCCCTAAGCTAGCATAGAAACGCTGTTGAAGCATGACGAAATTTAGATATACCAGCCTTTTTCAAACGGCATTCAGTACTGGTTCAACCTTTAAATATCTGTGCCAGTTTCTGTGTTGCCACCTGTGAGGATACCGATCTTAAGAGGCTTTTTATATAATTCAAATTTATCTTGCACATTGAATTAAGTTAAATAATACGTGCATACTTCAGGAAGTGTATATATGTGGCTTTGATAACCCTATCATCAATATTTGTTCGTTTTGCGCAGTAGTACGTCTCAAATAAGGCATTCCAATAATGTTACAGTTGTCATAACAAGATAATCTCAATTCATCACCTTGCGTTGTAAAAGTTGTCGGCGGATTGGAAAATCCGATGAATCCTCGATTATTTGCCGCCACAACCGAGATGTTGTAGAACGTGTGCTCTTGGAGTCCGTCCACCACTTGGGTCCACGTCTGGTTGATTCCATGCGTCGTCGAGTTGTCGTAGATATAACCGGATAGCTAAAAGGGAGATACACAAATTGTTAATATATACATTTACAGACGATACAGGATGATGCACAATTAGACCGGGTGGTTCACTTTTTAATATTACACATTTTTCTTATAAAAATTTAAACGCGTTTCGCAAAATAATGCCGTTTAAATTTTCGCGATTTCATGTAAAACTTCATGTCAATACTCTCACATTATGACAAGTGACATACATTATCTATCGAGGAATATCTCCAATTTATAACACATAGCCTCAACCGGTTTAAACCCCCATGCTTTGCATTGACCGTTTCAAGGAGGCAACCCGAGATAAGTATATGTTAAATATCGTAGTGTATCTTTCGTCTTGTATTGTATAATCAATCGGTCATTTGCCTTGAATACTAAATTAAAACAGAGCATTTCCCTAATGATAATATGTACTGAAATTTCATTATACCTATACATAAACATGACCGTGTATACATAACAGTGAATTTGCCCATAGCCTCTCGCATATTACGTGTAAGGGTATATCATTATTGGTAACAAGAATAAATAATAAGTTTGGAAAGAAACTGGTTTAAAACAAATAATAAACCGAATGTGTGTGTTTCACATAAATAATCAATACATTCTTTCCCTTTATCACAATTTTGTCGTTATTGGCGTTGTGAATGATTACCTCAGAATAAGTATTTCCATTATAAAGTCTCATGACAACGAAGTGTTGCTGAGAGCCCATGTCAAAACCGGACGTCCATCGGACCGTGACACTGTGGTCTGTGACGTGGTAGATATGAACGTCTCGAGGGATTTCCGGTAAACCTTAAACATATATTATATGAAATAGACATTTCCGCAGATTTATGATTTTACAGTTGTTTTTTTTCTCACCAATTTTGTATGAGCATGAAATAAGTCTATAAAAAACATGTACACTATCGTAAATGAGCAATCATCAGAATTCAAATATGTAATTAATTTCATAACGACAAATGTTGTTTTTTACCGATATAACATCTGCTTATGATTTCTTCAATGGTTGTTCATGTTATTTCAATTGATTTACTATAAAGAACCAAAACGTAGCCAAATACTCGAACCGCCTATCACACAAACAACCGGGTCTATACGGTGACAGGCTACATCAAATACATGTGTATGTCTTCAGTATTCATAGTGTATCTGGCTTTAATTGACATCGTTGATGGACAGCAATATGCGTTAATGAGCACGTCACAAAGGCGTTTGCTCACATAGCGCCGGAATATATTTACGACGGGACGGATACATTTATATCTATGTATAATAACATGCTATACACACTATACAAATGCTGAATATTGTTTGATTACACGATTCATTTCTCTGCAAAGCATCTTGTTATTTGCGTAAACACTTTTTTCGTTTAGGAAGCTGTCAAAGATAAGTATAATTCAGTTACTTCTATATATAAAATTGAAAACCATTTACGTCGCGAACTAAATGTCTGTCCTCAGTTCAACAAATGTTTCAACTATGTATTATAGCCCACCTACCACTTGCAGTTAGTTGCATCGTTGCCGTATATGTCCCAAATTCATTCTCCAAAGATATTGTGTAGTTCCCAAAATCACTGACAAAAAAAAGAACAAAAGATATAATGCGTATACCTAGACAGAATACTATTATGCCCTCAAAGTCCCTAACTTAATAATTTAAACCTCCATATGTGTAATTCCATAATTGGAACAGTTTATAGATCTAGAATGAGTTTGTAACATATTAATACAATTCCCTTAACATGCATTAATACGCTTCCGCCCTTAATTCATTCTAGGACATACTATGATATGTCACGGCTGAAAGATACAATTATGTCATATTAACCCTGGCCACAAGTTCTCAAAACAAACCGGATTATGGGAAAGACATTAGAAATGTCCAATAGCGTTATACTTGCTTATGGAGCTCATCCAGGCAGTGCCTCTCAATACTATTATGTTAGAGTGTTTACGACATTGCCTTGGTGTTCAATGTACCTGACTTTGACCGGATTCCAGTGGTCCCAAATTAGTTCCGTCCGGTCCGGCCAGTCGTTGATTCCAGCCCTCAGCGGTTGACCGTCTGGTCTTGACCATGTTGTTTTGGGTCGTGGGTAAGATGAAAAGTTTAAGGTCAATGTGGCCGGTTGTCCAACAGACCCTTCAAAACTGAAGCTCTGACCCCATACCGGCCTTGGAGGACCTGAAGAAAGAAATAAGTAGCCAGATGGTAATACGTGTGCTTTATTTATTAATCAAGTTAAAACAATCTAGTGCAATCACCAAGCCACAAAAGCAGTTTAACACCTGGTCTTTTTATTTCAACGCAATCGATATTCCGCATATATCAAGTAGCAATCTCATACAATTATTTATTACATTATTTGCGTTTGGGATGAATATAACCCAGCTAGAAAATCTTCAAGGTTTAACGGAAATTGAAACTGTTTATAAAGCTTGCTTATAACGCGATGAAGTAAAGGTGTCAGAATTCAGTAAATTACTTCAAATGCATGGTAGCTGGAATGAATTATGCTTAAGTTTACATGGAGGGATTTCGTATTTCCGTTTTCATTGTTTTTGTGAAGGCATCTGACTTAAAACTTAATGTTGGTTCATTGATGAATTTTGTTTCATTTGTATAAAATTAGTGCGCATAATCACTTAATTAGCATTTTGTTTTAGCATGAAAACTGACGGCAAAACTATATGCAGTATTTTTTAATTCTGTATTTTAACAACAACACAAAAAGCCATATCAACGATTATTTTCTAATTCATTAGTAATAATTTAATAAACAACGAAAGCAGAATACGGTTGTATATATAAAAAGAAAAATCAATGCAGAGCATCTCAAGGCAGAGCAAAACTCACACAGCACGGTTAAATTTGCCCCTCTTGTAACGTTCTTTCCATGACTTAACCGGTTGTAGCCGGTGCAAACCCAGAACCCCATGTCCTCGCAGCGAGCGCGTGGTTGCTCTAGTGTGGCATCACCAGACATGTCTGCACTCATCATTGTCTGGCCCGTATTCAGGTTCATGATTGACCACGTGGGATCGGGATGGGCCTGGAAGTTGCACCCAATGCTGAACGTGGCGTTTTCCATGATAGTCGTAGGTCCGAAGGAGAAACGGTCGATCTCCGCTGGATCTGGATGGATTAAAATTGTATGATCTTGATTGTATGATTGTATGATAAATAAAGTGACGGTTAACAATCAGGAATTCATCCGTGGCCATGGAATAAATATTGTTCATAAATCAGATCGTTTCTGTTCACAACATTTATTATGTGCTTGGTGAAATCAAGGTGTAATTAACGTTGAAATTGTAAGTATTATAGCAATTAAGCCAACATTTTGGTTAAACCGTTATGTTTACATGTGTTTTAATAATGGTTAATGTATTTTTACAGTGATAATAATACTCCGCATGTTGTGTTACTGATTTCGTTTTTTTTTTAAATCATATTGGTAAACAATTTTCAAACTTAAAAATAACGTGGCAGATCTCAAACGTTTAAAATTACTGAAAGCTATCAAAATTATCAGACATACATTCTACATCCACCGTGATTACGTCAATGGTGACGTTGGCTCCAGTCGCGTTGAAGTAAGGAGCGTCCGTCATATTCAAGGCGTAGCAGACGTATTGGCCAGAATACGTCCGGTCAATATTGAAAACCAGAAGATCGGTTCCATTCTGTTTGTAGGGGTGTCTCGAGTCGTTTTTGGTCCAGTATACTTGGATGTCCGGCTGAACTGTAGCGTTACAGCGAACTATCAAATTGTCTCCTTCCCGACGCGTGTACTTGCTTAGATTTGATGCTACGATCTGAAGTCCTTGATAAAGACACATTTTTGAACAATTGTCACATATGTTAAAGCAAAGACCTATAATACATATATTATAGGTCTTTGGTTAAAGGAGGAATCCAAAATCTAAATTACGACAAAATGATAAATCAAACACATTGCGATAGTTCGGGATTAAGGTGTTTGTTTTAGAAAACAAATCGATACTGTATTGGTACGTTGCATCGAAAACATATGTTCAAAGTATAACTTTTTGGGCCCGGTATTAAACATTGATAAAATGTACATATAAAATCTAACATCAATAGTCTATAAATAGTCTTTTATTTTGTATAGAGAATAATTCTTACAAACATATATACATGGGAACAAATATAGTAACTTAGTGGTGGCTTTCGACGGATGTTCCTTACCAAGAAAACGTTATTCTCATGACAAACGCTAGCTTGATGAAAGAATATCTCACTAAAATACTGGTATGGTGTCATTTATTTAGCGTTCACGGTGTATCCGAAAATGACACATGTAATCTTATTCGCTATCTGTGAACTAATGGCACATGCTCATAGAAGCTTTATACAGATAAAAGGACATATAGACCAATCGCACGACGAACTTTTTTTGAAATAAATTGATAATTTTGAAAGTTCAGTTTCAAATAAACTTTCGTCACTAGAATACTATGGTAGTAATACACCGGATAAAAATAAAATTTTCGAATGACTTGTACACCATCTTCTGATATGTTTTCGAATATTGAATACTTCTATCCAATACATTTCTTATTGTGTTATGTCTTATTTATTTTCATCACTTGCAGCCTATTACACCTATTTACAGCTGAAATTATATATATATATATATGTGGTTAGTTTACCACACGTACGTCAGTGTCACGAATCAAAAAGCATACACATTTTAAGAATGAATTAAAAACTATGGATAACAAATGCAATCTTACCTACTAATACAATACATAACGTAAATAGCCGATCCATGTTCAACATCCAATACTACGTTGGTCAACTAAACTTCAGTTGTAAGTCGGTTAATTTATAGACATTGTGTTATCACACATTTTATTTAAAGTTAAGTAGCATTAATCGTCATTGCGAAATTCATAACAACAGCAAACACGTACAGTCTCTCCCGTATACGATAGCGGTGTTAAGATATCGATATTAAAGGGGCATGACTACTTGACATTGAAAAATAGAATATATGAAGCACGTAATAGTGTACGTATTTAAAATAATGAGAGGTCATTTCGGGGAATAATGAGAAGACCCCTTTTTTTGTCTCAGTATCCTGTCTTACTCATTTACCTTAAGATTGTATGAACAGATTCACATCTGATATGTGAATCATATAAGATGCGATTTTATAAATACCTGTTAACTGTTTTTTTTTGTATTATAAGTTACACTGTTAGTAATTGGTGGTGTATGGGATATACACCCTCAGTAATTTCATACCATACGAGAGCGAAGCTCGAGTATGGTATGTCATTACTGAGGGTGTATATCCCATACACCATCAGTTACTAACAGTGTAACGATTATATCTCACCGACTACCTTTTCCTTGGTGTGTTTTATATATATTTATGTCCGAACCGGCTTTCTTTACTATTTTTCATTCAATTGATGACGCAATTTATGACGTATCTCGTGTGACGTACTTTTATGTGACGAAAATTACTAGTTTATGTTAGATTCTCGGATTTTAAGGACAACAACTAACAAGTCGGACGTGGAATTTTAATTTAACAGTAAAATAATTTTTAAATTATCAAACGAATCCAAAACGTATTTCGGATTGAGTCTTTGTCATGCATATTTGTAGATCTATTGTAAACTTCGATTGGAATAAAATAACTCGCTCCGAGAGGACTACGATTTCGTATTTCGTGTTTTGGGTCAGAATTGTTAGCATTCGATATAAATGTTATTAAAAGAGTGGTTTACAATTTATTTCGAGAAAGGAATGGAAGAATAGAAAATGGTATGCGTATCGTTGTAACTTTATTATTATATGGATTGGATTAAAGTTGCCATTGAGGTAAGCGTATCGTTTATACTAAATTTAGTTTTTTTAAGACTCCTGTTAAAGCTGAAATAATGTCATCAATCTAAAATGGAGCACAGTTTCAGTTAAAATCGATATTTTAATTGGTTTCCAGTACATATGTATAAAAAAACACCATATAAATTATAATAACAAGACTTATCTAGCAGCTTATCGAACAGACGCCATTTTGTTGGTGTATGGAAATTACTCGGGGTGTATGCTATAGTCTGGTTAAGTCGTGGGTAATTTTCATAAAAATGTTACATCACCATTATTTTATAAATAAATGACCATGAATCATTATGAAAATAATTCTTAACCTTTCTTCTTTAAGATTTGTTGCTTTTTTCCAAATGTGTATCGTCTTTTAACATCAAAATGCCAGAATTTCAAGATTTGCATACTATAAATAGCCTTTAAACTGACATTGCAGGGAAGGTTAATTTCTTGTGAAAACATGCCAACAGACGATTTAGTGTGGAAAATACTAATAAATAATAGATTGTGTGTTGCTTAGACACACTATATAAACAACACATAAAGGAAGAAATATTTGATAAAACATATCAAGTTATTATGAATTACAATATTCACATGTTTTTGTCGCATTTTTGATCAGAAAAACGATGGTGAATGCGTCAACACATTTTTCTGAACGAACTGCATCGTGTGCGAACGTTCTATCAATGGATTTCATGCGATCTCGTTCCTCACGAATCAACCAGAACCCATGAATTAACCAGAACCTACCATATGGAAAATACCCCATGGGCACGTGACCGATCTAAGCCAATCGGATTATGGCATTGTTGTAGGAGGTGAGATATTTGTTTATACATCGCTTGATTTTTTGCCGGGTGGCGGTGTTAGAGTACTCGGAGGAAACCCCGCCTGTCTGGTGTGGTGCTCATCATCTTCTCCAATTTATTCAGTACACTTCATATACATGGAACGAAAAAGAAACAGCAAGACATACAGTAGTTTGGTTTTGTTGACCTTTTTGAATACGAGAGATGCACGCATCCTTCCAAAATCCTTAGTTTATACAACATGAAGATGGTTCCGTTACGGGTTTGTAAGCGACAAATACATTTAATATAAAGGTGGGTTAATGGACAATACATTTTGGTTTGCTCGATTGTTCGTTTGTTTGTTTTTCGTTTTTAGATGTTTCGTGTATACAATAATCGAACACAATCCAAATGAAAACCGTTTTCAATAAATACACATCAATACAGTTCAATCAGATATCCGATGAAGTAATCAAGACATTTCATCGCTTTACAATCTGGAAAAAAGGTGACCCCCTCTCCACCACCACCGCTAATAAACTGCAATGACGTATTATCCCCTCGATATTAAATAAATACATTTTAATTACATGTTTCGGCAACAGCCCTTTAATTAAAAGATATATTGCAATATCCGATCTAGAACACACGTGATGGAAGCGATCATACTTGATATTAAGTGATAACGTATTGCGAATGTCAGGGTTAAAGTTTGATAAACTGTTGACCGATGTAAAAATCTGTTGTATCGTTAATAACTTCTATGAGAGTAAATGTTACAATGACATATTTGATTTGTAATGGTTTGTTTCGACATACTTATTTAGCTATTCAGCACACAGAACGATTAAAGAAAATGAAAAGGAAAGTGAATGCACATGATAGAGAAACAATACATTAATTTAAAAATTATTTTTAATGAATATTGTCAAACTTGAATTTTCGTCCTAAGCTTATTGCAATACACACTACTTCCTACTATATATCAATATATTTTCGCAAACATGTTATACCATTAATGATCCAGCGATACCTTACTCTAGTGTGCTTCCAACCTGACACTGTAAGCGTTTTTTTTTACTTTGTTTGGTATTTGTTTACACATTTTAGAAACCCGAGCAAAATGGTTTGTTTTGGACCAAACGCATATTTGTTTGCAAAAGACATTAGTGTTTTCCAAGGGAAGAAATGTAAGGGGTTTTGTATCATTGAAGAAAAGTGAGTGATCCATATGTGTGTATGTCGAGATCGAATATACACTGCAGATAAATATTGGTAAGCGATCGGAAAGGCGTATGTTCTACAATTTACATTGAATGTAACAACATATGGCGTCCTTCAAGTCAGTGTGAATGTACGCGAATTAACTCGAACCAAGAACTACCGTGTGAAACAGTCATTTAATTTAACAGGATATACAACATTTCAGTTAAAATATTGTAAATTAAACATACATTCATATTTTTATTCGAAAAGATTTCCATTGTTCGGACCGAATTATGTATAGTTGACAACAAAAGTAAAGGGTTGTTACACCGAGAACGGAACAAGTTCTGTATCTTTATTTGTAATTAGTTGGAACGGGAAAAAAGTAAGAAAAACTAATCAAAACATAATAAGAACAATCATCGTTTATTCTCGTTGTTTTTACGAATCTATTTCACATTATTATCCCCACGCATTTAAAAGCGTGGGGATATTGTATTGATCTCCGCNCCAATTGACGTCACTTTAATACTGAACATCTCTTATGACAACACGGTCTATCTCGACCATCCATGTCCAAATTACCCGCCCCAGGGCCATTGATAAAGGTAAAGGCAGCTTGGTTCCCGTCCTCTTTCAAATTTTTATCGAGAGGTCCACGGATACTACTTCCCCGTACCCCAATTTATTTTCGTACCAAAATTATTTCGTACCCAATTTTTTTTCGTACCCAAACTTTTTTTCGTACCAACAATTTTTTTCGTACCCAAATTTTTGTGCGTACCCACCCCGGGGTCCCACATACATAGGCCTTGCCCACCCAAAAATGCCTTTTATATAACATCTATGCGGCGTGGGGATACGCGTCGGCATCTGCCGCGTCATTTCTAGTAAATATTTGTTTTGTTAACATGTTTGAGAATGAAAAAAGCATTGGTCGTAGAAAATAGAAGAAACGGAATTGAAATAAATTAAAAAGTATAAAACAAAAATGAACCTAACATTAACATTTATGATTTAGTTGGATCTATGTAATTTCATCCAAATAATTCATCATGTTATTAAAAATCATATAACATTGTTTCTGTATTCCAATATCATTTCTACATGCCCTGTTGTATGCTCATCATAAGTATAGAACAGAACAAGAAAATAACAACGACTGGTCTTGTCATTGACATTTGATACAGAATTGACAAACAAAACACAACTAAAGATAAATCTATTATATAGGATTGTAGTGCGTGCAATGCAAAGAGGTCGAATGTCCGGAGAACTGCCGCTGTAATAGTAAATCAGTATCATGACGAACAATGTTTCATTATGCGTCAGATGTCAGCGTCGTGTTGCCCGGTTTATTGATGACGCTTATGACAGACTTGTGTGTATTCATTGCAGGAACGAGAGTAGGTATGTATCCACGCAGCTCTGAAGGGATATCTTTTATAGGCAATACAAGGTTTGTTAATCTTAATAAGAGTGTCTATGTTGTTGGTGTCTCGAAAGTTTCATTAGATATATATTCATTTCATTACTGTATCACAATACTAAGAGGTTAATGATTTGTTGATGCTCGTCATTATGCGACTATCACCCGAAGATGTCCATATTGGCCCGAGGGCCGTAGGAAGTTTAAGAAAATTGTTTGCTGAATAGATTTAGCTGAATTATGTCGTATATTATTTTACAAACCACCAATACTAAAATCATGAAAGCGAACCATAACAAACAAATTTGCACGTCCGTTTAATTCCCCCCCCCCTTTTTTTTGAAGTAATTTGATTTGTTTTACTCTTGGAAACCTTGAATAAAAAGAAAAAGGTTTTCTGTGAACAAGTTTTTTTTTAAACTGCTGTGTCTCTTTCATTGCCAATAAATTTGGGTCGTGATGCTACAAGGATATTGTTTATGTACACCAACATGTTAATTAATAATTATGTGCCGATTGTAAGGTTTGGAGTACTTTGAAACCGGTTAAAAAACCTAGCTCTTTTGAGTTAACCGTTTTAAGGCTTTTGTTATGTATGTATGTGTCTACTCTAGTGCGTTTTGTTTAGTATCTTACTGCTTGTGAATTGGTCCCTTGCCATATATAAATGAATATAATAATGCTTCAATCCCCGTTCCCGGAAGCATGTGAGCTTGTTTGATGGTCACCATACTGGACAGGTGCTGTTTCCTCCGGATACTCCGGCTTCCCCCACAACACAAGACTACACCAACAACAAACAAATCTTTCAGTAACAACTCAATATCTGGAAATTGCTGCGAAAATTCGAAATTCGTCTCAACTTTCGTGACTATAGAAAGTAAATAAGATAGGGGTGCACACTCCTGGTCCACACATAATAATGTTTCTATCCTGCTTGTGAAGCTTTCCCGTTATGTGTATTTGTTTTGTTGTATTTATTATTTACGGATTAATTGTTAACAGAATGAGGGACATTTTACATCATACATTGCACGGACGGTTGATCGGTTTGTGTTTATTTATTTAATTACTGGGCAACGCGTGACATTTATTTGCTTTATCTTTACGAAATAAGATTATCATTGTGTGTCCAGTAGCCGAAGAAGGTCTGATACTCTCTAGAAATTGATCTCATTCGACGTTCCTTTTGAAGCAAAATGCGTGTGAAGAATTATAGTAACCAACTTACATGCTCAAAGAGATACATTTGCAGAAACAAATTCTTGATCACTAAAGAAATATTGGAATTTGGAAGGATTGATGGACTGATGATATCATTTGAGTTTAAACAATTTGAACAATAAGGTTATAATTGTCTCCAGTCTTATTGATTTTGAAAATTATTTAATCGCGAATAAATATCGACTTCCGCAGTCTTCTAGACGACATCTGGACAGTTTACTCCCCTATTATGCATAATGGCCAAGTTGCTGGGTGGCCAAAATCGCATAATACGTGAAAACGTGCTTTGTGGCCTTGTGGATCAAATAATTGTGTTACGATATATTGTTACAAAAACGTTTTAGAAGGGCGTAAATAAATGACGGAACCGTTGCAGGGATTGATATCAGCAAAACGATAATTTACATCTAATTGATTTCCATATCTGGTGCATTTTCTCTTAGTTTTATTAGAAAATAGGTTTATATAATACGTCTGGGTTCCAGTCTATCATGATTACACGACATAACTTATTTAAAGTAGTGAGGCCATCTGTTCCAAGAGTATAAAAGTAGAAAATCACAACAAATGGTTGTTCATGTTCTTCTGGTTTTGTAATTCGAATTGATGCACATAAGTGCGAATTATATGTGGAAATACACTATGTGCAAATTTTGTCTGCTCTAAAGCTTTTGTACACTTCTTCATCCGTTGTTCAAAGTATAAAAAATAACGGAACTTTAAGAAGTTTTTAATAGGTTATCTTTGAGCCTTCCTCATGAATCAAGGAATGTGAGTAGTTGAATGTAGCGCATGTTTGAGCATGCATTATGTGTTTTTATTTAATATCAAAGCAACTTAAAGGGTAAAGCTCATATATGTTGTTATCTGTTTTCGTCTATAAGAGTGAATTCTGTTACACTCGGCATGAGTTATCTCGCGTCATCATTTAAATCGCGGTATTTTATTTCACAGACAGTTAGAGTTTAAAGCTATAATTATTGTGACTTTCTGTTTGTTTTTGTGATTAAACAATCATATATGTACCTATATTTGTAATTTATTATTCAAATGAAATCTCACATTTATTCTAAAATGTACCTTATCATTTCGGCGTTAGTCTTATGTTTACTGTTTCGTCACATGGCTGAGGTCAAACAAAGCCATGCTATAATTTCTGACTATAATTCAATATTTTTTGGTCAAATATGTTAACTATAGAATTTACACACAGAGTGCATTACGTTTCAATAGACAAAATTAACACGACTCAAGTGATGACGTAACAAGGTCAAGATTGCCAATTCCTAGTCATCCATAGCGGATTTTTTTGGCATTTTACTTGAAACTAATATGCTTTTGTTCAAAATAAAACAATGATGCAGATGAGAACAATAGACAAATTGAAGTAGGTTCAATGTAGTTTTAAGTTTCTATTTAACTATGAAATGGCCGAACAAAACAGATCACCAGTATAGGTGTTTATCACGTTTGATAACAGTTCGTACAATGCAAAACTTGTTCACTTTTCGATATATTTGTTTTCCATGACACAATACTATAAATCTGTCTCACTCGCTAAATAATTTGCGATTTGCATATAAACTGTCGACCATTTTTTTTGTTCTAGCATAGTATCGAAAATGGTCCATTGTGGATAAGGCTCTGGCGATGACCGTATTTATTCGTCAGATGGATATTGTTTGTGTAGTAAGTGGAAACGCTCCTCTGAAGAACAAAAAAAATATAATTGTACAATAGTTATGCATCTTTTTTACGTTGCAATATGGCGTTATATTTGTCGCGGAACTTTTTTATTAGTATATATATTGATATTTTTAAAATCAAGCATACCCATTTATAAATGTTGTATGCATCTGACAATTCAGTTTTCAATTGTGCACAGTATTGTTATAAAACAAGTCTCACTTGATCTTCTATCCCGACGACGCTTGAATAACCAGGCACCACTAAACAGAAGCAGGACAGCTCCCACAAGCACCAGAAAAATGCCATATGTATTGCTGAACTGACCATGCCCATCTGTATGTTTATTGGGATCTGTATATGCAATATATAATATTTTATATCCGAACAGGTATAAATATGTTTATAATTATACAAAAAATATAGAAAACCAATATCAGGTTACAAAATCAACACTCAAAAATGACTAAATTATTAATTATTGTTTAATTTCGTGCATTTCATTCTCCGGCCATCCGTCTGTCTCTAGAAATGCCTGTTTTATAATGTACCTGTATAATATCAGTTCAACGCTTTTAAGTAAGTTGTATGGTACTACACTAGTAATGGCCACGCTACTCATTTGTATGCGTATTTACTTGTTGCTTAATTTTAATAGCAATACAACATATACAACAATATGTCCCTACTGTGTAGACTCTACTTGCCCTTAGTTGTGAACGCAACTGGCGTGGCCAACACGCCCCCTTTATCATTTAATGCAACCACGGATATGTTGTATAATGTGTCGCTATAAAGTCCCTGCATTTGATAGGTAAATGTCGCGTTGATCCCATGTGACGAAGAAGTGTCGGTTATTCGATCAGACATCTGGATAAAACATCGACAATGCTAGGTTACTTTGTATTGTTGAATAGTTTACATTTTCTTTTTACCATTGGATGCAAACACGCGCATGATAACATTGTATGTACATTATACTCATTGTTTAATGAGTTAATCAATTAAAACAATTTTACATATATTAATAATGATACGAGAGAAGAGGAGCTAGAGAGTACGTTCCGTTCCCAGACGGAAAGAGGCAGGCAGATGCAATACGAAAACCCATCCACTGCACAAACTACAGAGCTGAGATGGGCACCTTGATCCATGCTGCAAACATTATTAGCAGCACAAAAGACAAATACTCCCATATATGCTTTCTAACAGATGCGTTGGTTCTGGAAAAAGCAAAGGCCAACACATTCCCCCGCATAACATCATCAATACAAAACAGTGTCCTTCAAAACTGTCTCCGGTAGATCCGTCCTCATCGCGGTATACAAGGATGTCACGGGGCAGATAGAACGGCAAAGCTGGGAGTGGACGAATACCACGAAGAGAACATAGTCGGTCTAATGTTATTTATATCATCATCAAAGGAACAGCCACATAACAGCTTCTGTCATCTGTTAACAACAGGACAGATGATTATCATCTGACTGCGAAAAGGGCACACAAGACTAAACCACAACATGAAAAAGTGATTACTTCGTACCGGCCCTAAACTGCCTTTTGAAGAAGGAAGTCAAACGGCAGAACATATCCTCCAGTAATGCAAGGACCACACATTACTGAAGGAAAATGTATGGCCCGAATATTTGAGTTTGCAAGATAAGCTGTAAGGAAAAGCAGAGGCTCTACAGTGGGCCGCCCATTTCATCCTTGCCTCCAGACCCGAAAAGTAGATGCAAAATAAGTAAAAATAACAGTTTCGTTTAAACATGTCTGAATTCGTATGTCTATATTTTACTGTACATACATAAATTTGAAACAAAGTAAATATGGCATAGTTACATCAATGCTTTAAGATTTGGCATCACAACTGACCTGAATAAAATTTCCTCCGCCAATTCCTTCCATAACAAAAAAGTATTGCGGGGAGCCCATATCGTAACCGGACGTCCAAGACAGCAACGCAGCATCGGAGGTCACGTGACTGACTTTGAGTTCACGTGGCGTCTCTGGTGGGCCTATATTGATGTAAAAAATTGCCAATATATATGTATCTTTTATAAATATGTAATAAATAATATATAACATAAGTAGGTTTAGGAAACATGAAATAAGAAATAACTTATATAGGGTCCCTTTGGTGTGACCTGATATGAAATCAGATCATGAAAATGTGTTAAATGTTTTGATCTATATGCATATAACTCTGCATCGTTGAATATTATTGCGGACAAAAACAAACGATTGACATTTATTGATATTTAAAGTAATTGTAACACTTAACGTGATATATTTTTTAAGCCCCGATAACGGTATATGTATAACAAAATCATTTTCCTACGAAAGCAATTTGTGGTTTAGCTTGGTCAATATTCTTGACCTCGGCATTGTGGGATCGCATCGAACAAAGCATTTACGTGTCGCAGATATGCCGCCGTCGCCGTTAGCAACGTTACATACTTCTTTGAAGGGACGAATCAGACGAAGAATTTGCTCAAAAATATCAATTGGATCTTAAATATGCTGAAATGTATATCTTTCGTGTACTTACCATAAGTAACCAGTCTGTACTTACCTGTATTGTTGCCGTTATCATCGTCACCAAAGTCACTGAAAACAACAGTTTCAATTATGTACATTTTATAGAGATACATGTACATAAGCCTGATGTATCATCTGATAAAGGTATTATTAAACATACTCTTTTGTATATTTATAATTGTAATAAACGTCTGTTAATTTTTGAAAAGCTAGCTTAAGTCAATATAAAATAAATAACTTTCTTGAACTAGCGTTGTCGCAAACAACACATTCGGTAATAAAGAATTTATAAATAAAAAATGTCATATGTAATAACCGTATGGTCATTGTTCTATATTAATATAACTCATTATGTTGAGCTTCATAAACACAGTTAGATTTTCAAATCGTTTTTAATCATACGTGAAATTGCAAAGATTACCTGAGCATAATACTTGAAAGATTCAGTCGCGTCATCAAACCGTTGTCCGACTTGTTTGCATGTATTTGCAGCCCATGGTCACGTGTACATGATGTAATTACAGGAAAAAGTGAAAAAAAGGTTACTGCATGGTCAAGTGATATGTAAAATAACTTATTTCAGAGAATAATCATGATACCCGATCGGTACATTATGGGTTGGGCTATGCAAAAGTGAGTAAATGTGTTTTGTGGTCGACATGAATGAATAGTTTCACTGTTATACATGGGTGTTTTGGTTTTGCTAAACACCTATTTCTCATAATTACGCTTGAACATATCTTTCGGTTGACGATCCCATTCGAAATTGCTTTCACGATAGCAGATCGACATATGATAACAAAGTAAATAGAACGTTAAACAAAGATAATACCTTTGCTATCTCAGCATATGACCCTGAAATCCATTAATGAAATATTGTTTACTATAATACAAATTATAACGACCAGGTATACGCCGATATGGACAAGTAAACTCGTATTTGTTGCACAATCATAAGTGTTTGTATGTGTCGTAAGAACGAAACGGCACATACTTTTGGTGGTTTCCTAACAGAGGAAATGTTTTTTTATACGTGAATGAGTTTTTTTTGCTGTACAAAAGAACATTTGAAATGTAAAAAAACTCTATTTTCGCTCATTTCTTGGTTCTATTTCTTCTGATTTTTTAATCAAGAATGATTTTATCAAGGTTTCATCTGTTTTGAAAGAAACGTTCGTTTATACTCGCTTTAAAGAAGAAAATATAACGATTATTTTTATCATATGTGTGGTATTATTTTACACTAAATGATAATAATTGATGGATAAGCATAACTGCTTTGTTTATTCAGTATCTAAAGTGTTGATTAGGGCTTTGTAAGTGCTTATAATCGTGTTGGAATAGACTAAACAAGGCCGTCGTTTTTTCCGTCGTTTTCAGAACGTACATTTGATCATCACATACACACAGACGCTTGTTGTTGGTTACATATCACTGGTTTACTATGATAGGCTCGACGCTACTAATAGTATAGAGTTATCAACATTAAGTATGTGTATTAGTGTGTATAATCGGTACATGGATATACTTACTGAAGGCATGGAAAATGACCGAGGTAATCCATATGAAGCATCCGTTACTTCCCATAATTGAAAATCCGACCTACTGCCTTAAAAATCAGTCAATATAATGACATTTTAAATGCCATGTGTTTGCAAACGCACTTAAACAGTCGTCATATTTATAAATACTTGTTTGTTGAAACGATAATGGCAATCAAACAAGTCCATGCATGATATCTTTAACATACCCTACTTTAAGTTTAAGTATAAATATGAACTGCAAGGTTGTACGAACTGTATAGTTATCTTAACATTTAAATTTGTTATAATTTGGAACAAATGAACTCGTGTGACGTGATTAACTCCGTTGTTTATCTCATGTACTATATAGATTGTGACTAACCGGACTAATTTCGAAATCTCGTGCATTTCAAAAACAAGTTACATCTTATTATAAGTCGTTCGTATTGTGCTTCCCGACCTATATGTATGCAGTGTTGCGGGTCGTTGCTGTCATCGTATTGTACACCTCTGAAATGGGCTGAATGACAAGAATCTTTTCAAAATTGTAAACATGTATACAAGGTAGCAAGTATTACAATTTATTTGTTATGTTTTCGGTAAAAGAAATACAATTTGAATGACATTTGAGTTATTATTGTAAAATACTATAAAATGTAAATTCGTGTTGTTGAAACTATTTTTTCGCTCATTTTCGAAGATCGAATCAGTTCCTAGCTGATCTTAACAAAAGAAAAGCATTATTTGTGGCTCAAAGTAACATTAATACTCAAAAATCAACGGAAATTTCGTAAAGTATTTCGTAAAATAAAGTTACCCAATAAAAATCAATGTTCCTTATAGCAAAAGCCAAAATTTCAAAACGAGAAGTTTTCTGGTAACATGAATGTTTGTAGATATAAAATGTTTGTTTTTAATTTTTCGTGTCACAATTAATTCCATTTTAATGTCCCGCGACTATATCTATTCATACGACACAAGAACACTAAACTGGTGCCATGTTAGTGTTCATGTGTCGAATGGATAGATACAGTGTCGGGTTATAAAATAGAATTGTTTGTGTACACAAACAAATACAAACCTGCATGTTATATCTACAAACATCTATGTTACCAGAACACATCTGACATTGAAATTTTGGATATTGCTATAATGAACATTGATTTTTTATTGGGTAACATTATTTTACTAAATACTTTACGAAATTTCCGTTGATTTTTGAGTATTACTGTTACTTTAAACTATAAGATTTCAGCCACACACGTTGGGGCTACTACAGCGTTGACTTTAAAGAAGCCGGTGCGCAATAGAATGATTAGCGATCGGGAGGTCACGGGTTCGATCCCCACAGTGTGAGCGTTCTTTAAAGATACCAAGTTCTGGTTCTAGTCCCAGGAAACGGACTAGAAAGCGTTTCAAATAAACCTTTGGCTTTCGATGCAATACAGCTTAAATAGATAGGTTCAAACTAACGTAACCGATTCGACGAACACGAACACGTCGGGCACGAGTAACTCGAGCATTGGCACTCATAAATCACATGTAAACACAACCACTAGTGAGAACGTTTACTTTCTATGTAGCCAGAATAAGGTTACGCACGTTATAAGCTAACAAAGCAAGTCACCACTTTCTTTCAATATCACGCAACCCGGCTGTGGGCACCCCCAATTTTACATATCCATGACATCTTCAACACAACCAGTACGGAATACACGACATACATGGACATTATGTATTATACAAGGTATAGGCAATATAAAATCTTATTCACCCTACATATAGAACATAGATTTAAATAACACCTAAAATAAAGTCTGAACACTTCTCTGTGTTGCGTGTGTTTCGTTCAATGAATTACGCTACATATTTCAATAGAATCAATCTTGTATCGGCCGTTCACGTGTTTAAGGACCGTTTAAAATGCGTCGAAATAAATGTGCCACACACGCTGGCGTTAACTTCTTGCGGGGGCTTCTGCGAATGTCAACAAGCACACACGCATTTATTTAACCCATTTATGCCCAGTGGACTCTCCCATCCTTCTAAAGTGGATCAATTTATTTCCAAAATAAGGGATGTCTAGTATATTTATTTCTATTTTTAGAATATTTCTTACAGAAATTCCTTTAAGCGAACAGCGCTGACCCTGATGAGACGCCGCATCATGCGGCGTCTCATCTGGGTCTACGCTGTTTGCCAAGGCCTTTTTGATAGATGCTAGGCATAAATGGGTTAATTAATTAGCGTTCACTAGAATATCAGTAAGTTTTCGAATCACTGTGTGACACAATGCAATACGTCGTTCAAAATTTTAAAGCACGCTTATCCATCAACGGCATATATTTTGCCTAAACATACTGCTGGCTTAAATAAATTTGAATTGTTAAAGTAAAACTCGGACACTAAAGAATATTTTAAAATAATAATTTTCAGTGGTACATACTGTGAATTTGAACAAAACACATTAAACTTCGTAATGATTTATCGTCGCCTAAGACGTGAACCTTCTTTAGAATGTTGTAATACCTCAATATGGGCTTTCAACTGTGAAAGTCATTATAACTTTTTTTAATTTAATAGCCAGACCGTATCAAAACAGCGCAATATTCGCACAGCATATATTAGGTTAACCTATTTTATTTTGTTTAGCTGATTGTAAACGGTAATGTTTGTCCTGGTGCAATTTAAAATGAATAATAAGGTAAAAATAAATTATTCAAAGAATAATCTCATATGATTTATGACACTTGGTTATAAGCTGATTTTAGATCGAAGCGTAGTTACGATTACGTCTAGGAAAATAAATGTTTACAAGTTATGATGAAAATTGTATATTGACGTTTTATCACTTGAATGATAAACTTAAGTCGAATATGTACATTTTACAATCGTATTTTATTTATCCTTGAGATAGAATAACATCTTAACTGAGCGTTTTATTTTTCTTGATGGGATGCGTTCAACGCGACATGGAACTTCAAGCCCAATAAGATGCTCCGGTCGCGCTTTGCTACGACGTAATACGATACGTAATACGAGTTCAGATGCAAAATATGATTATCATGGTGATTTTCTGTCTAGTTGTTAACGCAATCACGTACACACATGCACACACGGACATACTGTGAGTAAATTTTAAGTCTAAATTCTTCAACGCGGTTTTCTCAAAGTTTCCTCCCTTTATACAAAAGTTCTACACGAAAGGCTTATAAACAAATACGTATTCCTAAATAACGAACAGTTTCAGATTAATTGTCACTCAACTTAGCGTAATGTGAGCTTTATATCGACAGAGTTTCAAATCATCAACTATTTACTGTACTACTCTGAGAAAAATACTGATGGGAAGTCCATGCTCTTTGACCTTTTTGTCCCAACATCAATGCACACTCTTTAAATGGTAACATCAATCAGATATGGTATAATTCAGTGAAAGTTATTAATGAACACTCTTTGCAGTTGAATAAAACATTTTGCGTTTATTTTTCGGTACTAATTCTTCTGAACCTGTATTCTGGTTTTTGATTCATCAAACTGTTATCTGTTTGAAAAAAGGAATAAGATCGTATAATACTCCCCTTAACTCTGTTTATTGAAGAACAAAAACAGGCAACATTATTCTCAAGTCGATTTTACGAACATACGTGTATGATAGGGATTTGTTTTTGAAAGGTATCATTATTGATTTGGTAATGAATACAGATGTACTAGATTCAAAATCTGGCGGCTCTTTTTGATTAAACGACATATAGTGACTCATTTATGTCTGACTATAGTCAGAATTCTAATATAGGGTACCCTCGCAACTTAACTACCATCACTAAGCATCAGCTATAAAAACAGGTCTTCCCTTGCAATTTACAATGTCAAAACCGTCCTAACTTACTTCATGAACTGGCCATGCTGAAACATTTTATATTTACTAGCTTCATATGTGATAGAGACCTACATTTTTACCAATGATACCAGTGCAGTGCACATGTTTTTATCGAATGACAGGTGTTGTTTATGATTATTGCAAACATATTTAATTTATGTAAAAATTACTTTGTTTAAAATTAATGCTCTTCGTTATGGTACATGTTGTTGTTGTTGATGTTGTTTTATTAACATGTATTTCACAAAGCAAACAACACGTTTATCAGCCTATATGTCAATACTATTTGCCATCATTCCTGAAAAGAAGACAGCTTGTACATGGTTTTTAAAGACCTAGATTCATTAAGGGAATGAATATTTCGCAGACTCTCATAAATATGTTACCAACTGTTTGGAACAAATGTATATTTGCCATATGTTTTAATAGGTTATATTGCACGAGGCGTAGTGTAGTTTAATTTCGGAGACTTCTAGTGTTTAATACTGGTTGCAAGTCTGCTATAAACTACAATCTTCAGTGTATATACATGACATGATTACATTAAATATGTATACTGCATGTAAATAATATGAACACAACTCGAATGGGTGCAGTTTTCTGTGTTTTATTTACTTGTTGAGACAACAAAATATTTAACAGGCATTATACACATATATTCACAATTCGAAACTAGTGTCAGTTACTTTGGTAATAAACATAAATACATTCATATATACAAAATACAACTAATGCATAATAACAAAAATTCACTTTATCAAAAATGTATAGGTGCGGTGTAAATTTGTACCAGTGGTAAATATATTTGCATAGTAACTTATTATGGTACAAGGTCATTTATTGTGTCAAAACAACATGCACACGATTCATAATACAATTAAACTATGCACAACCTATCGAAACGTAATACAAAAAGAACACTGGCAGTGTAAACGTATAATTTATAAGTAATTTATACTTTTATATGTACATTTCTCGTTTTCTAACACCAGGCACACGATTCACAATACATCGATTCACAATTGAAACTATTCACAATACATCGAAACTAAATAGGAATAAGAACACGATATAGTTTGATTGGAATGTGTTGTCACTCAAGATGACAATAGGCACCCCTTTGTGGCCATTTGTCGGGTCGAATGAGCATGAGGTATTTCACGTCTGGATGTAATCCACGTCAGTGATCAACGCCGTTCATTCTGAAATTAATGTCAAATGATTGTATCCGACGTTTGGACACGTTGTCATGGCTTGATAATTTACCAAGTAAAAAAGTGCTTTACACGATTTGACATCGACCACGGTGATTTAAGGCTCATTCATTCAAAGGTGGTTTCACACTTAAAATAATACTTAATCGTTGATTTTGCTTTCTTTACAATAAGGATTTTCTTTAGACATGGATACGCTATTATATACAATAACATGCCAATGTGCGATTGACATGACAAGTTTGGAAGTTTGCTTTTAAAAATGTGTATTCACCAGTACATTGTATCGCCCCATCTATGTAAAAAAAGACTGTCTGTGAAACATTTTAGAAAATGAACCTCACATATATTATAATATATCAATAATAAACAATGTCATCACAAAAATTATTGTGAATAGAGTTTAATTTCGAGACAGGACACTATTTAAAACACATCAATTAATGAAACGATGAACGTTCACCTAAGAAAGTGTGGCTCTGTGGAGAAATACTCGAGACCGCCGGGTTTGAGCTCTTTTTGACGACAGGGGTATACTGTTAACGTATGTTGGTATGTTACTTTATGTTAACTATTTCACACCACCACTCGGGTGTGTCCAATTTTTACATTAGAGAAATAATTGAACAACCTAAGTAGAGGATCACTATCTGATGTTACATACCAAATATTACATATATATGGACATTTCCTTTTTTGAAAAGAGAATTTTTTAGGTAAATTTGCTACGTAAGTCTGTATTCAAATGTGACACCTAAGACTTGGCCAGCTTTGACCCCAGAGGAATCATTGGAACGCACTAATGAGAAGACCAATCTCTTATGTTAAATACTAAACATCAAAGCTGTTGACCTCGCTGTAACATAGATTTTTTAAGTTATTTTGCTAAATTATGTCCATATAAACAACGAACACCCCGGAGTTTTGACCCCGGGGGTATAAGTTGAAAAAAACAGGTATGCAGATGAGCTCTAGATGATACCACATAACAAAAATACAAGTCATGGGCGTTACGGTTTCGGTCAAAAAGATTTTTAACAAGTTTTCTCCATAACAAGGTTAATGTAAAACTGGTGACATTTTGGGCCCCAGGAACAAGATTTCAACAAACGTTGTAAAGGTTCTCCAGATGATGCTACACAAATGAAAATCTCGTACTTCTCGTTTTCAGATAGAAGATTTGTAAAAGTTTCCATATATACGTCTTTGTAACACTAGGCAACATACCAAAGCCTTATGCTTTGCGATTTCAGACGAGAAGATCTTAAAACGTTTTCTTCTATGTATGTTTATGTAAAATTGGTAACCGCGGTTCGAGACCTTTTTAAACCCATTTATGCCTAGCGTCTAGAAAAAAAGGCCTTGGCAAACAGCGTAGACCCAGATGAGATGATGCGGCGTCTCATCAGGGTCTGCGCTGTTTGCTTAAAGAATGTTTTCTGTAAGAAATATTCTAAATATAGAAATAAATATACTAGCCATCCCTAATTTTGGAAATAAATTGATCCAATTTAGAAGGATGGGAGAGTCCACTGGGCATAAATGGGTTAACTCCAGGGAATAATTTGAACAAACTGTGTAGAGGACCACAATACGATGCTACATACCAAATACTTAATCACTGAGCTATGTAGTTTTAGTGGAGATGACTTTTAGATGTTCATAATTAAAACGCTTTTATTTCCCGTGACCTGGTTAATCAACGAACCAGAACGATTAAACCAATTTTCACAGAGGGTCACATAATAAACATTCCTGCGAGATTTCGTCAGATTCTGCCAGGTTCAGGAGGAGGTGTCGTTTGAAGAAAAAAAATGCAAGGACACACTGACACATGCACACTCGCACTGATGGACAGACGACGGACATCACGGAATCACAATATCTTATAAATAGCATAATGTCCTTAGATAAGCTAAATATAATTAGAACTGGGGTCCCAAACAAATAATAAACATACATTTAACACACGCGTTGTTGTTTGGTTTATTGGTGGAAGACAAATCGGCGATGCCTATTGATAATCGACATAAGAAATAACTATATGCTTAAATAAAAATAAAAGAAAAAAAACTTACTATTCGAGGATACATATTGTCCCATGAAAAGTTTGAAGGCTGTTCCGAACGATATAGCCGATCTGTAAAATCAACAATGAACTTGTTTTAAATAAAGAAAATACCTATACATAACGTCTTAAGTTTTTTAGCGGCAGAATAAGGACACAGAAACTTTTGTTTAATCCGCCATTTTGTTTTGCTTACACTCAATTTTTTAGACGTGAGAATTTCCTTGTATGATATATTGCTATCACATATGTATTGACACTTAGTGTAATATCATAAGGGATTAGAAGTTATAAAACGTGTAGGCAGTCATACTTTCTCGTTCATATTACAGAATTGTTCAACGGAAATGCTTGCCTATACAATTATTAAATATATCATGATAATGAATGGCCAGTTCAACTTCCAAACATGTGTTCTCTGAAACGGTTATATACTCAGGTTCCAGTTGTTCAAACACTTTCCCGTTGGTTATTGATGACATTGGTTAATTTTATAAAATACAAATCACTCAAAGAATTAATATGTTCCGAATGTAGCGTTAATAGCAAGGTTTGTTCCTATATGAATAATGAAAGAAAGTTTGTTTCAAACTTGTAATCATAGTCAATTTAACCCATGTATGCCTAGCGTCTAGAAAAAAAGGCCTTGGCAAACAGCGTAGACCCAGATGAAACGCCGCATGATGCGGCGTCTCATCAGGGTCTGCGCTGTTTGCTTTAAGGGATTTATGTAAGAAATATTCTAAATATAGAAATAAATATACTAGACATCCCTAATTTTGGAAATAAATTGATCCAATTTAGGAGTATGGGAGAGTCCACTATGCATAAATAGGTTAAAAAACGGTTACAAATTGCGTTATCGTGCACACATTAAACAACTTACCATCGAATCCTATTGAAACTTCTTCATCAGACGGAGCGTTATTTCTTGTTCCTATTTCAGAATCTACATCGTCCCACCCTTGTCGATTGCCATACATTGGTCCCTGACGGCTAATCGGGATGAACCGGGTCGGAATGATACGCGGAAGGTAAGGCCCCATAACGGGTCTGCAATACATATTGATTGATGAACGTATTCGTCGTACGTACATGAGAGAAAATCAGCTTCCTCCTACTTTTGGCAGATAGATTAATCGGAATTAAACCAAAAAAGATATACATGGTTAGAATATAGGTAAACAAAAAACCACTATACTATAAACAAAGTAAAGATTTTGTTTTACTTTCAAAATTAAAAAAGCAACGACAAGAGTGCTTTGAAGTTGATGCTTCTAAATTTGGTTTGCAACATTTTGTTCTTGATTAAATTATTATTTTTGGTTGTATATGAATATTCGTTGATTTTTCTTGCCTGATAACTAAGTATTTGTAACACTAGGCAACATACCATGTGCGGCCAGTGTACATTGTTTCCCATCAGCAGCTNTAACGAAGCAAAAAGTGCCTTACACGAGTTGACATCCACGACGGTGATTTTTAGGCTCATACATTCAAAGGTGGTTTCAAACATATAATTAATTCTAAAACGTTGATTTTTCTTTCTTTACAATAAGGATTTTCTTGAGACATGGATTCGCTTTTATATTAAATTAAATGCCAATGTGCTATTGACATGACATGTTTGAAAGTGTGCGTTTACAAATGTGTATCCACCATTACATGTTATCGCCCAATATATGTAAAAAGGACTGTCTGTGAAACATTTTAGAAACTGAACCTCACGAATAGTATAATATACCAATAATAAACAATGTCAAAACAAAAATGCTTGTAAATAGAGTTTAATTTCGAGACAGGACACTATTTAAAACACATCACTTAATGAAACGATGAACGTTGACCTAAGAAAGTGTGGTTCTGTGTAGAAATACTCGAGACCGCCCGGTTTGAGCTTTTTTTTTAAACAGGGGCATAATGTTAACATATGTTGGTACGTTGCTATATGTAAACTATTTCACACCACCACACGGCTGTGGCCATTTTTTACCTTAGAGGAATAATTGAACAACCTTAGTAGAGGATCACTATCTGATGTTACATACCAAATATTACACCTATGGACATTTTCCTTTTTGAAAAGAACATGTTTTAAGTTAGTTTGCTCCTTAAGTGTGTATTAAAATGTGACAACTGAGGCTTGACCAGCTTTGACCCCAGGAACATAATTAAAACAAAATGTTTAGAGACTCAATGTTTCATGTTACATACTAAACATCAAAGTTCTTGACCTCGCTGTAACAGAGATTTTTTAAGTTCTTTTTTAAAAAAAAACAACGCTAGATGTGGACTGGTAACATAGATTTAACAAGATATAAAATGCTTTTTTTATTTTATTTTTGTGTGTCACAAAATATTCCGTTTTAATTTCCCGCAACGATATCTATTCATACGACACACGAACACTAAATTTATACATGAACATGTGTCGAATATATTGTACCACACAAATATAAAAAAGAGCATTTTGTATCGGGTTAAACTATGTTACCAGAGCACATCTAGCGTTGAAATTTTGGCTATTGCTATAAGGAACACTGATAGTTTATGTGTTAACTTTATTTTACGAAATATGTTACGAAATGTTCGTTGATTTTGAGCGTTAAAAAAACTTACTATTCGAGGATACATATTGTCCCATGAAAAGTTTGACGGCTGTTCCGAACGATATAGCTGATCTGAAAAACCAGCAATGATCTTCTTTTAAATATATAGCAAAATACCTATAAATTACTTGTGATTTTTTTCGCGGCAGTATGAGGACACAGAGACATTTGTTTAATCCGCCATTTTGTTTTGCTTACACTCAATGTTTTAGACCTGTGTACTTCGTTGTGCGATATATTGCTATCAAATATGTATTAACACTTAGTGCACTATCATAAGGGAGAAGTAGTTATAAAACGTGTGGGCAGTCATAGTTTCTCGTTCATATTAAAACATTGTTAAACTGATATGATAATGAATGGCTAGTTCATCTTTCAAACATGTGTACTCTGAAACTGTTATATAATAAGGTACCAGTTGTTCAAACACTTTTTCGTTGGTAAGTGTTAACAATAGTTCTTTTTCTGGCGTACAAATCACTCAAACAATTAATTAATATCGAATTTAGCCTGCATAGCGAGGTTTGTGCAAATAAATAAAAAAAATGTTTTCAACAAACGCCTAATCATTGGTAATTTAACAAACGGTTACAAATTGGTTTCATATGCACACAATAAACTTACCATCGAATCCTATTGAAACTTCTACATCAGAAGGAGCGTTATTTCTTCTTCCTATTTCAGAATCTACATCGTCCCATGCTTGTTGATTGCCATACATTGGTCCCTGACGGTTCATCGGAGTGAACCGGGTCGGAATGATAGCCGGAAGGTAAGGCCCCATAACGGGTCTGCAATACATACTGATTGATGAACGTATCCGTCGTTCGTACACGAGAGAAAATCAGCTTCCTCCTACTTTTTGCAGATTTATTATTTTGAATTAAACAAATAAAAAACACATGTACGCATAGTTCCAAATTGTCCATGGTTGCAAATAAAGGTAAGCAAAAAACATCAATAGTATAAACAAAGTGTAGATTGATTTTACTTTCGAAATAAAATATAAAAAAACAATGACAAGAGCGCTTTGAAATTGATACTTCTAATTTGTCCTGGATTGCAACATTGTGTTCTTGAATTATAAATATTTCTGGTTGTATATGAATATTCGTTGACTTTTCTTGCCTGATTACTAAGTATTTTACATACGCGGTAAGTGTACATTGTTTTCCTTGAACAGCTTGTAAAATTATGGTTTGTCCGTTTGACCACCCCTGGCATGTGCTTTTTTTTTTAAATATGCATATGCTAATATGGAATTTCAGGAAACAAAACATGAATACAACAACCGTACTTGTATGTGCTGTATGAGCTAATTGTATCATCATCGGCCGCCAGCTTTCTTTTATTTCTGCACATCCGGTACGTTAGAAGACCCAAGACCAGGGCGGCGATGAGGAACAGTGGGATTCCAACTCCCAGGCCCACTAACAGGGCGAAGTCGTCTGCGAAATTATAAAAGAAATCATCAAAATGTTACAGTGTATACAGTAATGAATAGCATGTGGTTATCGTGTAATAGATGCGTGTATGTTAATGCAATTCAATTGTATTATAACTGTACAGGGACCAAAGTCGGCAGAGCTAGATTTCACGCTTAAGGCCGGTTTGTTCAAAGATAACTCCCTGGCCTTATTGGCGCATGATTTTACTGAATAAAATAACTATTGTTTCTACAACCGCCAGCTTTTTGTTCGTTAACACATCGCTACAGGCCGAAACTGGACGTAATGCTAGATAATATATACGCTTATTCTCACCAATAGGCCAGAGTCATCTGCGAAATCATTCATTACATGTTGAAACTGAGGCTACATTAGCAGTGGGAAAGACCAATGCAAACGAACTTTATATCTTGGATGATAAAAACACGCATAATCTTCAATTTTAAAACATACTACATGTAAACTATAAGGAAATGTCACAAGCTTTGATAAAACTACTACTATATCTCAGCAGATAGTAATAATAGCTCATATGCATAATGCAATGCCTTGTATGTCGCGTTATTTTTATGTATTTCAAGGCGATAAAACAGGCAATAAAACCCTAACGTTTTGAAACAATGCTTTAAAATCCTTAACTTCAATCGACGGTCAGTGCACAGTTGGGATACATATGGGACATAGCATTGACATTTTGAATTCTGTTGTAAAATATGTAATTGGTCTGAAGTATTATTTTTTTAATTTCATTATATATTCTTAACACAATGACTCAACTTAGAATGTTGTGAAACATATCTAACCTTGTGTTGTCGATCTGAAATAGAAAAAATGAGATTTATTAATAATAACCAGACGTGTAAACTTGTATTCATCTTTGACAACCGTTATAACCCAGAAAATTCAAAGCAATTATGTTTTTAGTACAACCGTTTCTTTAAAAAGTTATATTTTGCATGAAAATGAAGACAAGTGGTTAGCTTGACCATCATGGGACATGACTTCCACAGGCATAAATATGATTTACATGTGGCGCAATTTTGATGAAAATCTTTTTAAGTAAACCGGGGATATGAAACAGACACGTGAATTTAAGCTCAGACAGTCAACGTTCAAGCGTGACCGTAACGTTGGCGTCACTTGCTTCTATGGTTGCAAATGGTATCAAAAAGTAAAAATTCATTAAAATCTTACAAAAATCATAGGAGATATCAAGGTCACGAAATGGAAGCTAGACTATTTTATCTGCACGAATGTCTATGCCATTGAGTGGACGTGACTAACTCAATAACCTTAACATTTGAGTGAAGCTTCATGAAAATCCTGAAATCATTTATAAGAATCGAGCAGATTAGTGAACGCTACTGACCGACAGACGGACGGTCTGTGTAAATATTATCTTGTGTCATGATCCTTCATATCTGTTTGGCTCTGGGCTACTTTTTTTTGTAAATTTAGTGTTCTGAAATTCACCAACGCCGTATTTTTTCTTTGTAGTACATTGTTCACGCCATCTCCTTGTGTTATGCAGTGGTTGGTCTATCAATAACTAGTATATAATCGCCCGGAAAAGTACTTACTCGCAAATTGGATTCCGATCTACAACTTTACACTTTGTCTGACTGGGGCATATCCCTTGGATTGACTCGTAAATGGCACAGGACATCTCCGCCTCTGTTTGGTTTAAAACGACTGCAAAACAGAAGTTTGTCAAGTTAGTTTGTGGTGAGATTACTAATCTGGCTTCGAATAATATTCGAACGCAATCCATGTTTTCGAACGTCCGTTAAAATACATTCGGTTGAAATCGTAGTTTTGGAAATTCACTTGCTGTTGGTTTATCAAGGCTACATAAAAAAGCACAATAACTGTTTACAGATATATCAAAACAAAAGTTAAGCCTTTTGCGAGCAATTATACAATGTGAAGTTTGTTTAACTGCATCAAAATTATTGCATGTGAAAACGAACGTTACATCACACGAAAAACATGCTGTTTAATTTTGTAATGTTTTAATATTGAATATGAAAACCCATGCAGAATAGTTTACAGGTCAGATAAACATATGATTTTGAGCTTATAACACTCACTGTTGGTATTAAACGACTTATAAATTAATGATACTTTAAACCGTTTACTCATAATTAGCCCTTAATATCAATATTTGCTAGTTATCTTTTGATTTTATAGATC
The DNA here is from genome assembly GCA_007657795.1 of Dreissena rostriformis. Taxonomy (NCBI): domain Eukaryota; kingdom Metazoa; phylum Mollusca; class Bivalvia; order Myida; family Dreissenidae; genus Dreissena; species Dreissena rostriformis. The sequence continues at coordinate 11,985 of VMBQ01006060.1, read as the reverse complement.
AGTACAGACATTCAGTGGAATGACTAAGAGACAAAGTTACACACACTATCTTAGTAAATTTAAAATTATTTGCTTCATTAAGAATACAATTCGTTTGTTGCTGATCCTTAAATAGACGTCCGCACAGGCTAATCAGGGACGACATTTTCCTCTTTAATTGTATTTTTCGTTTTAAGATATACCGTACTCTTCTTCACGAAAATCCAGTTTAGGCAGAAAGTGTCGTCCCTGATTAGCCTGTGCGGACTGCACAGTCTAATCTGGGACGACACTTTACGCACATGCATCAAACCCCCCTTTTCACATAGCGAGGCTAAACTGTACGTACCAGGTTGTCCCGACTCCAGTGTGGCCGCGTTAACGCTGGCGATTCTGTCCAGCACGGTGAAAGGTTCGCCCTTGATTAGAGACGCCATGGAGGAAGCAAAGGAAGCCTTGGCGGAGTTCGTGTTACCGATGAAAAACGAGATGTTCGCCACTCCGTCGGAGCTGCATGCAAATTTATCGGTTAATATGGAAGTGCGGATAAATATTGATACAGACAACGTTACATCCTTGTTTAGTATTAATAATAATTTAATTTATTTAATAGTTTCCGGTGGTTTATATAAAAATAACAAATAAAACTGATATTTCACTGTTTCAAACAGTAACAAATAACAGTGAAAAGTATCGATATTGTTCAATGTTTTACTGTGAAATGACGTCATTTTTTGGACGAAATGTCGTTATTATTCCAGCGAAATTCTCCAGTTAAACTCTTTTACAATGTAAATAAACGGTACANTTACAATTTCAATTGGCATTAAATCAACACTACATTATCGGGAGCATGCATGTACTGTTAGATACAGCATTAATGCATTAGCTCCATAGAGGATGCTATGTGTGAAAACTATCAGAGATTTTACTGCAGTAGTTTGTATTGTGTGTGAGGAAATAATGTGTGTTTGCTGGAATTTAAATGGGGGTTGCTTCACAGGTATTGTTTGTTTATGGATTGACTTGAAAATCAGGTCGAAATTAATTTCGCCTATCTCTTTGTTGTTAAAAAGGGCAATAGCATTGATTAACACCATAAGAGCTTATAGTATTGATAATCTTAATGCTTTTTTTACGTTTCCGAATTTACGTACTGTCCGAATTTAAGTACGCATACATGTGCACATAATATCTACATGTACATGTAGTATATGCTTTTCTTTTGTACATTTACATTTAAAACGCGTGAATGACCCTCGCAGACAGGTTTTTACGGAAGCCGCGCAGCATCGCGGTGATCAAAGGTGTTCCCGTTAACGATAGCGTGCAATCGCGGCGATTTCGGGTGTTCTATGAACACCGCGGTTAGTAGCGTGTCCGCCCCCCCCCCCGCGAAATGTCACCCATCGGGAAAAGTGAACACCGCGGACAGGCGTTTTTGTTTAAGTACGCGGTGCCTGTACTGTACAATGACAGACAGACAGACCAAAAACAATATACCCCCTCTTCTTCGAAGAAGGGGGCATATGAGATATGTAGCATTTACGAAATGGAAGCTCGAATATTTCAACTTCACGAATGCCCGTGATATTGTGTCGACTTGAGTGACTGAATAACCTTATCAGTTGAGTAAAGCTACATACACATCCTTAAAAATGAATAAGAATCGAGTAGAATTGGCAAACGCTACTGACAGAAGGGCGGGCTGTATAAATGTCATGTTGGGTCATGATCCTTCATATCTGTTTTGGTTCTGGGCTATTTGTTTTGTAAAATTAGTGTTTGAACAGACACCAACGCTGTATTGTTTTTTTGCAGTGCATTGTTCACGCCATCCCCTTGTGTTATGCATTTCGTTGGTCTATCAATAACTTGTATATAATCGCCCGGTAAAAGTACTTACTCGCAAGTCGGCTTCGTATCTACAACTTTGCACTTTGTCTGACTGGGGCATATCCCTTGGATTGACTCGTAAATGGCACAGGACATCTCCGCCTCTGTTTGGTTTAAAACGACTGCAAAACAGAAGTTTGTCAAGTAAGTTTGTGGTGAGATTACTAATCTGGCTACGAATAATTTTCGAACGCAATCCATGTTTTCGAACGTCCGTTAAAATACATTCGGTTAAAATCGTAGTTTTGAAAATTCACTTGCTGTTGGTTTATCATGGCTACACACAAAAGCACAATAGCTGTATACAGATATATCAACACAAAAGTTAAGCCTTTTTGCGAGCAATTATACAATGTGAAGTTTGTTTAACTGCATCAAAATTATTGCATGTGAAAACGAACGTTACATCACACGAAAAACATGCTGTTTAATTTTAAAATGTTTTTCCTTTTTATATTGAATATGAAAACCCATGCAGAATAGTTTACAGGTCAGATAAACATATGATTTTGAGCTTATAACAATCACTATTGGTATTAAACGACTTACAAATTAATGATACTTTAAACCGTTTAGTCCTAATAAATCCTTAATATCAATATTTGCTAGTTATCTTTTGATTTTATAGATAGTACAGACATTCAGTGGAATGACTAAGAGACAAAGTTAAACACACTATCTTAGTAAATTTAAAATTATGTGCTTCATTAGAAATACAATTCGTTTGTTGCTGATCCTAAAATAGACGTCCGCACAGACTAATCAGGGACGACATTTTCCGCTTTAATTGTATTTTCCGTTTTAAGATATACCGTACTCTTCTTCACGAAAATCCAGTTTAGGCGGAAAGTGTCGTCCCTGATTAGCCTGTGCGGACTGCACAGTCTAATCTTGGACGACACTTTTGCACATGCATCAAACCCCCCCCCTTTTCACATAGCGAGGCTAAAATGTACGTACCAGGTTGTCCCGACTCCAGTGTGGCCGCGTTAACGCTGGCGGGGCTGCCCAGCACGGTGAAAGGTTCGCCCTTGATTAGAGACGCCATGGAGGTGGCAAAGGAAGCCTTGGCGGTGTTCGTGTTACCGATGAAAAACGAGATGTTCGCCACTCCGTCGGGGCTGCATGCAAATTTATCGGTTAATATGGAAGTGCGGATAAATATTGATACAGACAACGTTACATCCTTGTTTAGTATTAATAATAATTTACTTTATTTTATAGTTTCCGGTAGTTTATAGAAAAATATCAAAGAAATAAAACTGATATTTCACTGTTTCAAACAGTGAAAAATAACAGTGAAAAGTATCGATATTGTTCAATGTTTTACTGTGAAATGACGTCATATTTTGGACGAAATGTCGTTATTATTCCAGCGAAATTATCCAGTTAAACTCTTTTACAATGTAAATAAACGGTACAAAAGCATAACATAAAAAGAGGATTTTGTTCGAATCGGTGGATATCGATTTTAATTCACTCGTGATCATATACAAATATATTTTCACTCGAGGCTGCGCCACTCTTGAAATATGATTTTCTATGATCACTCGGGAAATAAAATCGATATTCCATCGATTCCAACAAATATCCTCTATCTATGTCATACCGGAAATGTCCCAGTTTTGCGGGCGCGAGGAGGTTCCCGGCATCCCTTTGAGTTTCAATATGTTAATTAACTAAACTTAACTTAATAAGTTAATTGATTTAAACATAATTGTAAAAAAAACGTTACCTGATAGAATGTACTGTTACTGACTCGTAATTAGAACCCATCTGAGCTTTGAAATGGTTATCGAGCTAAAAAGCAAAATATAACAGATAAGTATTTTTAAAACTGTGTCTCGTATTTCAAGCAGGAATGTATGGATAGTGTTATGTCCATGTAAACGTTTGAAAATACATAAACGTTATCTGTCATAAATCATAAGCAATATTCTTGTTTTGAACAGTGAAATGAAATTAGAAAGCACAACAATGGCTACATTTTGATATTAAATGTAGTTATCTTAATGAAGAAGGACGTTAAATTAACTGTTCAGTTACCAATTTTAAAGTTCGAAAAGATTCTGTAAACAAACATGTAGATGTTATCTCAAAATATATTGAGTTAGTTATGCTTCATAGATTATTAACTTCCTTTAGTATTAACATTTTAGACCTTCATTTTACGTGGATACATGTATTAGGCCAAATTATATCAGAAGGTAACATATTGGCAAAAACCAATTAAGTTTGGACTGGACATGCTCACAATACATTAAGAGATAATGAATGTAAAATTACACGATAGGAAAGATCCGTTTCGAGGGATAATTTTTTATTCCTGTCCCTATAAAGCCCTTTGTGAAGTCTTTAACAATGAATTTTATTAAATACCGTAGCTCCTAGTGCGTCCATGAAGTTTTTGAGAGCCTGTGCATCGCTGGGTGGTTTAATGGACAAAGTGATACTGGTCAACGATCCCTTTAACTGGTCTGTAAATAGAACGTATTTGTACAAAATGTTGTGAGTGTATGTTGCTAAAATCATCAAGAATANTTTGCAATCGCCAACAGAGTCCCATATTCATGCAACTTATTAGAATATTAACCACGTGAAATTCCTGTGGCATCAACCGGAGAAAAATCTAATACAATATGAAATTCTCACTTTCTTTGAACGGCGGTATTATAACATCTACACGCTATATTGTATGTATCAAGTATCGTCTATGTGGCGAAAGTGTGCATTTCCATCGCAAATGCGATACACGTCACGTCTTTAAGGCGGCTCGCCCATGCGTTGTCAAAATTACTTTTATGTAAGTGAATATTTTCACAAACGAGAAATATTAATCGTGGTCTTTATCTGAATTATATACAAATGTTATATAATTATGAAGGTTTTAAAAAACAAATAATGTATCCATGGTAATATGTAAAATTGCTTTTAAAAAACGCCCCTTTAACGTCAAAAAAGTGTGAAACACTAAGCTGTTAGGCAACTACCTTTCATTAAAGTGCGGTCGCAGGAAACTTGATATTTCAAATTATCTAGATACTGATATGTTAGACTTTCCAATTTATGTCACTTTGTTTGTTTGTGAGATTTCGCCGTTTACCAGTATTTTAACAAGGTGATCGATTAATCTACCCGGTAGGATTAATCTACCCAAACCTTTCGCCAGCTAGCTTAGCCGATGCAGTACTAAGGCCAAATAAAAAAATAGCTCCGTTTCCGGTCGGCCGACCGTGTCTCAGGAATCGGCGCCGACCTTCAACTTTTTATTGTGGTCGCCAAAAAAAAAATGTGTTCATTTTCGTTTATTTCGGTTTATTTCTCCATTCTAGTACCCGAAAGACAAAAACAAAATCCCTATCGACCTTGTTTATTTTCCCAATGAGACCGGAAACCGACCTATTTTTTGTTTTGGCCTAAGTGTTCCTTAAGTTACATTTGTGTGTATATGGACGAGCCGGGATTCACGTATTCCGGTTTGACGGAAGGCGCTTTTTATATTAAGATAGCTAGGGCTGACTCATTGTGTGCTACATTGAAAGTATTTAATGAACTATATTATATCTTTTCTTTTTTTATAAACATATGATATAATGAACATATCTTCAATATGAAACGCTCGGCAGGCTCAGTTGGTAGAGCGCTGAACTACAAATCCGAGGATCGAATGTTCGAGTCCAATCTCGGCCACATACTTTGTGCGAAGATTGGTCAGTAAATTATTTCTAGGGTCATTCTCACTATGTCAATTCTAGTAGTGAGTTGTAAGTCACTGGTATAAGTATGTGCATTAAGTAATGGTAAACCAGCTAATCCAGGAAAAGTGTGAATAGGCCGTGATCTGACTAAAAATACTGTTCAAAATGGCGAAATATCCGAAGCAACAAATAAAAAACACTTATTTTTTAAGTACGTTGCATCTTACGGATGAATAATATTCAGTAAAAAATAATGATTTTTTTATCTTACTTGAAATGTTTAAAAAGAACGTTTTCTCAAAAAATGCTTTAACGTTGATGAAATCATGCTTGTCTAATAGATGATAATGCATAAAATGGGATTAAATAAATCATATTTTCAACGATAAATTCTGAACACAACAATGATCTTTTATCGATCCTCTTCTGTTTATGATAAATATAAACAACATCCCAAACGTTCTGTATAAATCATCAATTAACATGTATGCAGATAACTCGACAATACACCAGTCGAACAACAACGTTCAAATTATTTTACTGTCATTGCAAAACGGTTTAGACATCATATCTACTTGGTGTATTTTAATAATATGTCTATATATTTAAATAAAAATTAATGCATGGTAAGAGACACGCTGGTAGTCCACCCAACAATCGTGCACTTCATTTTAATAAAATTGCACAATTTAACGATTTCAATCNTCTTTGCGCATTGGCTACTAACGGCACACCACAATCTGCAGCAAGAATGTTTCATCAGTTGAACAGTGGTTGTTTAATATTGTTTCAGCTCATCGTGCATTCATATAAATGTGCTCGGGGAAAGATAAGGACAAACTTTAAATACACCTTAGGCTTGTTTCCATGGTTTCAGTCAAAACCTAGTATGTTCCCGATTGTATTAAATATTGATCCAGATTGTATTCGATATTGCTTGAACTCTATAAACTCTCGATTTGTTAATACTTTATTACTTCGGAAAAAATGGTATTCACGGTATTAATGTATTTTCAACTTTCATGAAAAACATATATTTCTAATAAAGATATCAAACCTAGAACACTGGTTGGGAGTACCGTCCCACAACCGTTGCTCAACCAAGTAATATTAAAGGGTACGGTTTTCCTGCTGTGAAAATTGCCTCTGTTATGACCATTTGCTTCATTGCACTAGACTTTATCCACTTATAAAACTTTTATTGGAATTTCAGCGTGCCGGGTTAAAGTACGCACGAATAGAACATATTCATTGGCATATTAAGAAAAGGATTGAATGGAAAGAAGTAATTCTTATTTAGTATCTCTCCTTGTAATAATATCTATACAATAAATAACACACATACATAAGAATTATACGTGATAACTATAAAAAGTGTTCAAAGAGATATATCAGGATAAAGAATTGTTCATGCAAGTACTAGAAACATGAGGAAGCAGCAATTTGTGCCTGAATCAGTATCAGAATGTTAGGGAATAACGCATACGCGGATTCGTTAAATATATGTGTCGTGTTCTGAGAAAACTGGGCATAATGCTTGTGCGTAAAGTTTCGTCCCAGATTAGCCTGTGCAGTCCGCACAGGCTAATCAGGGACGATACTTTCCGCCTAAATTGGATTTTTGCTAAGAAGAGACTTCATTTGAACGAAAACTGTCATAAAAGCGGAAAGTGTCGTATTAGCCTGTGCGGACTGCACATGCTAATCTGGGACGACAATTTACACACAAGCATTATGCCCAGTTTTCTAAGAACGCGACACAAATATATTGTTGGGCAATATTTTATATTTTCCCTTTCGCCGATATACGTACATCCAAAAATTTCGCAATTTTTTACACATAAATGGCTATATCTCTGAAGAGTCTTTTGCGTTAGGAAACATTTCCAGAAAGTTTGGTGAAGATCCAATCAAACTTTTACGACATTAAAGCGGAACATATGAATGTGCCGAGTTTGTGTTATCCGGTACTTATGACTTAAGCAAGAAAGTGAGCTGTAGGTGAAATGATGATATGGCGAACGCACATAAACAAGGCCTTTAACAAAAATGTATAACTACATGTATACAAACATTTCAAAATACTTGCCTCTTATACAAGTTGGCAGAAGCGTCCATGACCCATTTTGATTGCATACAGCGCTCGCTGGACCGAGTAAAGAGTAGCTCTGGTTGCACGAAAATGTAACGTTACTTCCTATCATTGTTGTACCACTGTGTTGCCCATTCGAAATTATAGGGGCACCGCAATCAGGTAAATCAGGTACTATTAAATAGAAAAATATCATGCAAATGGCAGTGTTGTTAATTTTTATAAATATATATATTGTAAAAATAAAATAAATCATGAAAATAAGATGACGATATTTTGTTTAATTAATGCTGATGTATTTTGTACAATATATGTACTACGAGTCTATAATATTGGCATTAAAATATGATACTATGAGTACATCCATTCTATGGAATGAAAATTGGCTTACAAACCGATCTCAAGCATGATGTTTAAGATAAAGGTAATTACCTAAAGTGGATGATGATGCAACAGAAGACGTGCTTGACGGTNGGCCTCGCAGGTAGACGTCGGGTTACCTTGAAGAACGTAGCTGGTATCGCAAGTGAACGTTACGTTTGATCCCAACGACGTGCTAGATCCTGTTCTTTGAGCATTGGCTACTAACGGCACACCACAATCTGCAGCAAGAATGTTTATAAATGGTTGTGTGATATTGTTTCAGCTCATCGTGCATTCATATAAATGTGGACGGTGAAAGATAAGGATGAACTTTAAATACACCTAAGGCTTGTTTCCATGGTTTCAAAAAAACAAAAAAAAACAAGTATGTTCCCGATTGTATTACATATTGATCCAGATTGTATTCCATACTGCTTGAACTCTATACAACTCGCGTTTTGTTTTATTAATGTATTTTCAACTTTCACGTAAATCATTTTTTCTAATAAAGATATCAAACACAGAACTCTGGTCGGGATTACCGTCCCACAACCGTTGCTCAACCAAGTAATATTTAAGGGAATGATTTTCCTGCTGTGAAATTTGCCTCTGTTATGACAATTTGCTTCATTGCACTAGACTTTATCTACATATAAAACTGTTTTTTGGAATTTCAGTGTTCCTGGTTAAAGTACGCACGAATAGAACAATTACATATTACATCTCCAAATAACGAATTTGATTGGATAGTTTAACACTCGAAAAGACAAAAATTCATCTTTACTTATGAATTAATACAGTTATACATTTAAAATGTACCAAATTTATAAATGTCAAGTGCAAATCGATATCATATTCATTGGCATATGTGTCGTGTTCTGGCAAAACTGGGCAAAATGCTTGTGCGTAAAGTGTAATCCCAGATAAGCCTGTGCAGTCCGCACAGGCTAATCCAGGACGACACTTTCAGCCTAAACTGGATTTTCGCTAAGAAAAGACATCATTTAAACCAAAAATTCCATAAAAGCGGAAATTGTCGTCCCTGATTAGCCTGTGCGAACTGCACAGGCTAATCTGGGATGACAATTTACGCACAAGCATTTTGCCCAGTTTTGTCAGAACGCGACACATATTGCCTTAAAATCTTAAAACGTCTTCTTATATGACCCGAACATGTTTAACAAATATTGAAGAGTCAATATTGATTTGGATCTATAAGAGGGTACTGTACCGTGCTATAATTTAGTTTAAACATATTGTTCTTCTTTTGGCAAATAAATAGTACACCAATCATGCACAATACAGTAATTATAAGAAAAAGATTGACACGAAAGCAGTAATTCTTATATAGTTTCTCTCCTTGTAATAATATCTATACAATAAATAACACACATAAATAAGAATTATACGTGATAACTATTAAAAGTGTTGAAAGAGAAATATGGGGATGAAGAATTGTTCATGCAAGGACTAGAAACATGTGACTGAATCAGTATCAGATTGTAAGGGATTAAACGCATACGCAGATTCGTTAAATATATGTGTCGTGTTCTGAGAAAACTGGGCATAATGGATGTGCGTAAAGTGTCGTCCCGGATTAGCCTGTGCAGTCCGCACAGGCTAATCCGGGACGACACTTTCCGCCTTAACTGGATTTTCGCTAAGAAGAGACATATTAAAAAAAAATCCATAAAAGCGGAAATTGTCGTCCCTGATTAGCCTGTGCGGACTGCACAGGCTAATCTGGGATGACAATTTACGCACAAGCATTATGCCCAGTTTTCTCAGAACACAACACATATTGTTGGACAATAGTTTGATATTTTCCTTTTCGCCGATATACGTACATGCAAAAAGGATGTGCTAGTTATACTGGATATGCTGTTAATTAATTCAGTTCGAATTTCATTATAATACGGGCCTATGAAAAAGTGGTCGTTAGATTCAATGGCAACACACGAACAAAGATGCGACAAAATGATGTTTTTTGGCAAACATGTGTTCGTTGAGCGCACTTGAATTGGTTCTTAACCGCATGTGAGTTTATTGAATATAGCGTTTACCTACATAATAATATTATGGAGTTTTAACTAAGCCTCTGTTTAGCTTGCATTTAAGGATGTCAGCGGTTCACTACTTTTAACGTCGTATGGTAATACGGTTTCAAGTTGTTATGACTGTGGGAAGGAATGTTTTATAGTAAAGGGTTGATCTTCATTCGGTAGTACATAAGTCATTCGCATTCCGAAGATTTTACCTCGCAATACATCCTTGATGTTTGGATACCAGGTCGGTTAAGTATTGAGGACTTAGAGGGTTTTGCATTTTATAAAATGCTATGGGTTGATGTTTATCGCGTCGATCTTGATGCGGTTCCCATTTGATTTCTTGTTGCAAATCATTTATAAACACTCATTTGGATGCACCACACGCCGTTCACGTCGTTTCGTTTTGAATTGTATCAAGTTAATATTTTTTTCTGCTTTTATGTGTGCAATTGTCCCGTATAACATCTGAACATTAAATGAGTGGGCGAATAAAAGATGTTTTAATGATTTCTAGCGATTGTATGTCAAGCTTATATTAAAGTGCGCGCATAATATTAATTCTACCCCATGCTTTATCAGTCATATATTTAAGATGTATGTTCCACTTACACTCGGTGCACATGAAGAATCCCAGATGTTTGTGGGAACTTACATCGGGTGATTTTAACCTCTCTTAAACTGCTCTGGGCTGAACAACACAGACAATCTATCTTTTGATTGCGAATATAGTTGTGCAAATATTCATATTATCGAACTTGACTTCCATTTAATGGTTACAAACAAATCCGCAAATTTTGGTGAAGATTCGATGAAAAGTAAGTGAGTTCAAATAACTGAAACGGCGAAATTTGCAATTATTTAAATAAATAAACGACAGTAACTCTGAAGGGAATATTGTGCTCCATTTTTTATCAACAAATCACTACAGAAAGTTTGGTGAAAAGTGAATTAGTTATAATCCGAAACGGCGAATTTCGCATTTGTTTATACTTAAATGGCAATATCTCTGAAGAGCCTTGTGCGTTAGGAAACATTTCCAGAAAGTTTGGTGAAGATCCAATCAAACGTGTACGCCATTACAGAGGAACATATGAATGTGCCGAGTTTGTGTTATCCGGTACTTATGACTTAAGCAAGGAAGTGAACTGCAGGTGAAATGATGATATGGCGAACGCACATAAACAAGGCCTTTAACAAAAATGTATAACTATACAAACATTTAAAAATACTTGCCTCTTATACAAGTTGGCAAAGGCGTCCATGATCCGTTGGCCTCGCAAGTAGACGTCGGGTTACCTTGTAGAACGTAGCTGGTATCGCAAGTGAACGTTACGTTTGATCCCAACGTCGTGTTAGATCCTGTTCTTTGCGCATTGGCTACTGACGGCACACCACAATCTGCAGCAAGAATGTTTCAACAGTTTAACAATGGTTGTGTGATATTGTTCCAGCTCATCGTGCATTCATATAAATATGCTCGGGGAAAGATAAGGACAAACTTTAAATACACCTTAGGCTTGTTTCCATGGTTTCAATCAAAACCAAGTATGTTCCCGATTGTATTAAATATTGATCCATATTGTATTCCATATTGCTTGAACTCTATAAACTCGCGATTTGTTAATAATGTATTACTTCGGAAAAAATGGTATTCACGGTATTAATGTATTTTCAACTTTCATGTAAAACATATGTTTCTAATAAAGATATCAAACCTAGAACACTGGTTGGGAGTACCGTCCCACAACCGTTGCTCAAGCAAGTAATATTTAAGGGTACGGTTTTCTTGCTGTGAAATTTGCCTCTGTAATGACCATTTGCTTCATTGCACTAGACTTTATCTACTTATAAAACTTTTATTGGAATTTCAGCGTGCCTGGTTAAAGTACGCACGAATAGAACATATTCA
>VMBQ01006059.1:0-57277 GCA_007657795.1 Dreissena rostriformis | reverse complement strand
TAAATCCAGTTATGCAGCATTTACCATCGTATGTTAAAGATACAACAGACTTTATTAACAAGATAAAAAATATTAAATTGAAAAAAGATTGCTACTTTGTAACCTTAGATGTATCTTCTTTATATACTAACATTCCTCATGGTGAGGGAATAGATGCTTGTAAATATTTTTTAAGAAAAGAAACTTTAAATAACCATGTAAACGATGATGATGTAAGCAAACTGTTGCAAGTTGTTCTTGAAAATAACTGTTTTGATTTCAATAATGATACTTATTTACAAACTATGGGTACTGCTATGGGTAGTCCTATGGCACCGTCTTATGCTTCGCTTTTTATGGGTAAATTTGAGGAAGATTTTCTTAACACTACCTCTATTAAACCATATATTTGGCTTAGATTTTTGGATGACATTTTTATGATATGGAATGACTCTTTAGAAGATTTAAACACTTTTATTGATGCTTTAAATAACTTCCATTCCACCATAAAATTTACCTCTAATATATCTCAACAGTTTGTATCTTTCCTTGATGTATCTATATCAAAAAGTGAACTAGACACTGTTGTTACAAATATTTTTTGTAAACCTACTAATATGCATTTATACTTAGATTTTACGTCATCTCACCCCATGTCCTGTAAACGGGGTATTCCATACAGTCAGGCAAAGCGCTATAGACGTATTATTTCTGATGATAATGCATTCAATCAGTCCTTATCTAGTTTATTTAAATATTTTAAAAGTAGAAATTATCCAATAAATGTTATTGAAAATGGATTTTCTCAAGTGAAAAATATGACACAGGAAAGTGCATTATGTGTTACTCAGAGAAATACTGATTCAATAATACCATTTACTGTATGTTTTAACACATCACTTCCTAATATTGCTAAAATTTTACACAAATACTGGGATTTGTTAAGATTATCAGACAAGGAAAGTGTTAAGTTTTTACATTCATTTAAACCTATTTTGGCCTATAAAAGACCTAAGAATATATGTAACAGTCTTGTAAGAAGTTCAGTGTCTTATAACAGTACTGATATACATTTATCGGGTCAATGTAACCGACGAAGATGTACACATTGCAATAATATTAACATATGTTCAAATTTCAATAGTAGTGTTACTGGTTTATCGTATGATTTACGCTATGATGTTGATTGCACTTCGCGCAATGTTATATATCTTATTACATGTAAAAATTGTTGTAAACAATACGTCGGACAAACTAATCAGAATGTTTCCCGCAGAATGAATAGCCATAGATTTGATATCAGAAATTGTTCAATAAATCCTATTTCACATGTTGCTACACATTTTGGATCCACCGACAATGATTGCACTTTATCAGATTTCTCTTTTGTACCTATTGATGTTGTTCAAAACAATCTAGACCGTTTATGCAAAGAAACATATTGGATACATAAATTAAAAACTATGATTCCTAACGGTCTAAATAATAAACTGCTTTATGACATATAAAACATAAACATAATTTACATATACATTTGATGTGTGTCTATTACCATTGTTTTTATAAAGTATATTATTACTAATAGGCTGTTGTATCATCACTGATCCATCTTTGTATTATGTATTATGTAATATTATGCACTATATATATTTTTCCGCCAAACGACGTTACGTTATTGTATGACGTTGACGTCATATCCTATGTATTTGTTTATACTACTGATGAAGGCTCTGGCCGAAACATGTTTAGTACTTTTTGAATAAACAAAAGTGACGTGTTTGTGCGATTTATTTAATTTTATTGTTTTATATAATGAAATATGCAATTATGTCAAATATTGTTAATGATAACGGTTTTTGTCGGCATTTTGCTGCTGGTGGCATTTAGATTTCGTCTGCATCGGCCCCTAGCTTCCAAACAGGCTGGTGCCTCTTTTAGTCTTACAACAAAGCAAGCTCTTCAGCTCTGAGCGGAACTTCGAGCCGCTTAACACGTATATGGCGAAGTTGAAGGTGGCGTTGAAGTAACCGACCAGGGTCACAACGGTGTACTGGAACATCAGGTACTGGCAGTCGTACCAGGCCGTGTAACGATCAACTGACGCGAGCGTTCGGAGCTTCACCCTCTGGTATGGGAAGTTATGACAGACACCGGTGTCATCGTGAGGAGGAACATCACGCACAGGGCAATCATGAAAATCGACACTGGACGCGTGTCGCGCGCCTGACCGGAAATGTTCATTTGCTTACGTCTTGAACGGGAGCGCGCGAGCTCCACTACGATGATGACGCTGCCAATGAGTAGCAGCGGGAACGGCGCGCCGAAAGCTAAGGTGAAGTCGATCCATTGGTAAACGTAGTTAAATAGGTCTAGGTATCCCTTGGTAGAGGGGGCGCACTTCGCGCCTTCGTATCCATTCAAATCAAATATCACGAGTATTTTGATATTAATTCCGAACACGGCTAGCACAATGGTGAAGATGATCATCACAGCGTTTCGGGCGGAAAAGCCCAGTCTCACTTTATGCGGGAAGAGCACGCAAGCTGTTCTCTCGAGCGTGACCGCCACGATCAGCCACGATGGGAGATGGATGCTGCAGTAGGTAAGGTACGATTCCGCTTTACACCAGGGGTTACTCAGCAACCGGAATTCAACGCCCCAGATATTAGTCACCCAGACTGGCAGAAGTCCGCTGAACAACATTAGCAAATCTGAAAGCGCCAGAGCAAACAGGAACACCGCAGTTGACGTCATCTTTTTTTGACGAAGCATCACGAAAATAGTCAAAGCGTTTCCGATCGTTCCAATGTCAATAAAAATCGGCGGGATCACCCTCCCGAGCAGCGCCCTCGTGTCTCCATAGTAACCGGCCGGCAGAAACCTCCTTTCGGCCAACTTTGAAGACGTCGTGTTGAACGTCTTCTGTTCTGTAACGTTTATCAATTTCACATTACTAGCAAACTGTGTTGTTTCATCCATAGTTTCCTAAGTTTGGCTTTTTTTTCGTTCAAAACTTATTTACTTGCTCAATTATTATTAATTTATTTTCATCGCGCCATTTTTCATTTTCGGTCAGGCACCTTTGTCATTCGATCTATGATCAGAGAGGACTCCTCTATGAAAGTACTGGTGATTTTTTTATAAATTTTCCGCAAATAGCGGATCTGGTTCAACCTAGATAATTATTGTCGGTGTAAATTGCCTGATGGCTGTGTCATCTATGTAAAGGTTATAAATCTAGTTGGGGAAGGATTAATCATCTCATACTGGTATGTTTATGTTATGTTTCTGTTCAAAAGATTAAAACATAACTGGGTACATTATGATTAAATACGTGAATAATTGATTAATAATGCAGAAATTATAAATCGATTCTAGCCAGAAGCGAATCAGAAAGGAATGAATATAGTCACAAATTAATAATTATCACTAATTTTGTAGCGGCTCATAAAATATGGTGACTATGGAAGCTATTAGTAAAATTACTAAGTTGTTTGTCACCGCCATTAAGGAAACCCCTTAAGGGTTGTTGCGCCGGATGTATATATCGAGTATATTTCAACTCTCTCGTCGATAGTATGCTTTTATGCGGATATTGTGCTGTTTAATTTTTTTCTTTCAGGTACATTCCGGAACTTATTACATGCAGATTTATTTTGAAAGAAAGCAATTTATATCAAAAGATGTTTTACAATGTTTCGCTTTTTCCGCTGTAATTATGATATGGAAATTCAAAACAACATAGAAAACATTTGATTTCGTACTTTAACACGAACACACTCATTGTGTTGTTGTTTATTTGTAAAAACCAAAGCAAAGAGATATAATGACATGACTGGAGAAGCAATATTTGTTAAACAGGGTATACCTTTTACTAAAATAGACATTTATCGAGAGCATTTATCTATTAAATCGTGTGCCATTACGCTATAGATGTCCAAAACATCGTCACATATACTGTGCGTATATGCTCTAAATAATGATAATAATACGACTAAAAACTGCTCTAAAATATTCTAGAACATATTATTTAGAAATAATAATGTAATTGTTAATGATTTTAATCTTAAAACAGCCCTGCTGGAATCCCGGGGATAATCCGCGATAATGACTAAACGTAATGACTAAACGTTGTGCCCCATGGCGGAATGTGAAGTAGCCATTACCAACCGGGACACCTATAAAATAAATTGTATTCATATCAAATCAGAACCTAAATAGGAATCAAAGCGCCGACAGCGATAAAAAGGCTGTTTTCAAGATAAAGGGAAGTTTCTTCTTCAAGAAACAGTTAACAGAATGACCATTTAAATGGACATCAAAATAAAACTGTATAGTTTTAGTTTTAGTTTAGTTTTAGTTTATTTGATAATACAGTAGACAATAATCCATGAGTATACATATAATGTCAATACAATATACAAAAAACAAAGTCACGTGTCATTCAAATTATAAACATCAAAAATAAATCGGTACATTTTCAAATAAAAGTAAAACAATATTGGGTATATTAGAAAAGGCAATATACAGCGAGAGTCGGTGCATAAATATATACCAAAAATCCTACCCTAATCGTAATATGAATTATAAGAATTTCTGATTTCCCATGCTTTATAAATATAATTAGCTAAATTTTTAACAATATTACTATTATGAGAGGTCAATAAATATATAAACTTTAACATATTTGGTCTTATGTAATAACATGGTTTTCAATAGGCTTCATCAGTATATAATGTACAATCCATAACAAAGTGGTATTAATCTTCTAAAATATTGCATTCAGGACATTTTCGTTTTTCATAATGAATAGCTATTGGTTTTTTCCATCTACCCGTTTCAACTTTAAGCCTAGGTGCAGAGACTCTTAATCTAGACAGGACCATTCTGTATTTTGGAATGTTTACATCACTTAAATAGGATTGACATTTAAAATTGGATAGTAATATGTATGTTTTGCTCCGGTTGATTCACTCAATTCGGTTTTCTAATTTTGTATAAACATACCTGTAACTATTACTCTAAAAAATTTAAAAAATATGTCTACATCCCCTACCCCTTGATTCAGCCACACATCGTTAAAACCACAATTAGACGTTTTACCATGTAGACCCAAGATCTGTTATTGGGTTATGTTTCTAATTCTCGGATCATAATATCATAAACAAATTTTACATATTTAATATCATGTGAGTTAACTATCTTTAATCAATATCTAATTACATTAATGCAATGTCTGACAGATGAATGTTCTTCCTAGTTCTCCGTATATACAGTTATTCTGTGGTTGTCTTCTCAACGCAATCTGATAGCATTACAAAAAATTAGTACACAGTCAAGGAATCTTTAAAATTCTACACATATATATGCAATATTTAAGTGTTCTTTATCATAGTCGTTTTTAAGCTAAACAAGAACAATGTTGTCTGGCTACGATGTTACACTTAAACAAGGACAGATAACATAAAACTCCAAGAAGAAGCCCCAATATAATTTTGTTTCGAAAATAATGGTATTGCAGAAACAGTTTGGAAAAGATGGTTTCCCTATCAAACTTAAAATATACATGTACTTATTGAAAAGAAATAGAAATCTGTCTTTTTTAATTATCTTTTATGCAAAAGCAGGTAATTTATTAGAACATACATGAATTGTGTAGCATTTATTTGAACCAATTTTTTGTAATGTATCAAGTATTAATTCTCTTTAGGTCATAGGAAACAGTTTTCAAACATGATAACACCATTAATGTACAGTGTTATAGCCAAATTATTTACTATTGAATCAGATATACCTATAGTGCACAGCGGTGTGAATATTATTGAAAGGTAAGGGAGGGTATAAGAAGCTAACATGATAGCAATGGAGTTTACAAGTTCATCAACAAACATTCAACTACTTTCAAAAGGAGTNATGATGACGGGAAGACGTGACAATAAACACATAAATAAAGCACGGAACGAGCACCTTTGTTGTTAAAAACAGGGGTTAAGTTTCGATAATCGGTTCCATTCGTATGGTATAGTCGCAAATATTTAACTGGACAACAAGGCGGGGAGGGGCGTTTAGCGTAGACGTAAATGGCACGTTTATTAAAAACTGGTAAAGGTAATCGATTGAGACTTTGGTCTGATTGTTTGATGTTTTGTTAACCAACCTGCAATACTGATTGTTCGTGTTAACAAGTGCAAAGAAATATAAATTGTATCAAGATTATCACTTTTGTTGAAATTATGATCAGTTAACGTCGTATTTGCTCAATCAGAATTTAATATTATAAGTCTTATAGTCGAAGTAATTTACGTCATTACCGATGCCACCACAACCGTTTAAGCGAATCATTAAACAAATTAAATGACAAACCAACACGTTACTTCACTTGCGGTTTAAGAATTTTACCGAGGAGTTTAGATTGTTCGGTTTTGCTCATATTATATTTAAGAGACTATTTCACAGATGTGTTGACAAAGAGTATTTTGTCATCGAAGCGGTATCTGTGATACGATTGTTGATCTAACGTCAATTTATTTATAACTTTTCTCCTTGCAGCTTTTTTTTATCAACTTAAATGTTCATAAATATTCTTCAATCGATTATCTCGGTCAAACGTGTTGGATTGCATATTATGAGCCTCCTTATGGGAAAACCGGGCAGTCCTTACAGGCTAATCAGGGACGACACTTTCCGTATAAACTGGATTTATGTTTAGAAGGAACTTCCTCTAAACGAACAATTCCATAAAGGCGGAAAGTGTCGTTCCTGATTAGCCTTTACAGTCTGCAGTGTCTCCCATGAATTATGTCCAGTTTTCCCAGAACGATGCTCATATTGTAGATAACCAGCGACTTATTATTTTCAAAAATTATTATTGTATTATTATCCAGCAATTTGTAATGTGACTGCTCAGAGTTTAAAAGTCATGGAAATCGATTAAGCTGGCTTGAAGATAAAAAGAGTGGATCCCAAATATGAGCAACTCTTAAAAACGGGGCTTAATGCATGTGCGTTACGTTTCGTCCCAGATGAGCCTGTGCAATTTTACGTTTAAAGGAAGTCTCTTCTAAACGAAAATCCAGTTAAGGCGGAAACGTTTCGTCAATAATCAGCCTGTGCGGACCGCACAGGCTTATCTGGGACGATACTTTACGCACATGTAATAAGCCCCATTTTTTCAGGGTGTGGCTCATATAAATCTCCAGAAGACTCCATTTTATTATACGGTTTTTGCAAAGATCTGTAAATAAACATAGGCCTTACATAATTATAGTAGGCCTGTATACCTATAACACCGTGTCATCTTATTTTCAAAATCACACATTTGTTAAAGGTGTAAAATAATTCCAATATTTATGACAAATATCCAAAATCAGATCCAGCATATGTGTTTTATATAATGAAATATGCAATTATGTCAAATATTGTTAATGATAACGGTTTTCGTCGGCATTTTGCTGCTGGTGGCATTTAGATTTCGTCTGCATCGGCCCCTAGCTTCCAAACAGGCTGGTGCCTCTTTTAGCCTTACAACAAAGCAAGCTCTTCAGTTCTGAGCGGAACTTCGAGCCGCTTAACACGTAGATGGCAAAGTTTAAGGTGGCGTTGAAGTAGCCGATCAGGGTGACAACGGTGTACTGGAACATCAGGTACTGGTAGTCGTACCAGGCCGTGTAACGATCAACTGACGCGAGCGCCCGGAGCTTCTCCCTCTGGTATGGGAAGTACACAGTAATGACAGACACCGGTGTCATCGTGAGGAGGAACATAACGCACAGGGCAATCATGAGAATCGACACTGGACGCGTGTCGCGCGCCTGACCGATGAACGATGATGACGTTGCCAATGAGTAGCAGCGGGAACGGCGCGCCGAAAGCTAAGGTGAAGTCGATCCATTAGTAAACGTAGTTAAATAGGTATCCCTTGGTAGAGGGGGCGCACTTCGCGCCTTCGTATCCATTCAAATAAAATATCACGAGTATTTTGATATTAATTCCGAACACGGCTAGCACAATGGTGAAGATGATCATCCCAGCGTTTCGGGCGGAACAGCCCAGTCTCACTTTATGCGGGAAGAGCACGCAAGCAGTTCTCTCGAGCGTGACCGCCACGATCAGCCACGAGGGGAGATGGATGCTGCAGTAGGTAAGGTACGATTCCGCTTTACACCAGGGGTTACTCAGCAACCGGAATTAAACGCCCCAGATATTAGTCACCCAGACTGGCAGAAGTCCTCTGAACAACATTAGCGTATCTGAACGCGCCAGAGCAAACAGGAACACCGCAGTTGACGTCATCTTTTTTTGACGAAGCATCACGAAAATAGTCATAGCGTTTCCGATCGTTCCAATGTCAATGAGAATCTGCGGGATCACCCTCCCGAGCAGCGCCCTCGTGTCTCCATAGTAACCGGCCGGCAGAAACCTCTTTTCGGCCAACTTTGAAGACGTCGTGTTGAACGTCTCCTGTTCTGTAACGTTTATCAATTTCACATTACTAGCAAACTGTGTTGTTTCATCCATAGTTTCCTAAGTTTGGTTTTTTTTTCGTTCAAAACTTATTTACCTGCTCAATTATTATTAATTTATTTTCATCGCGCCATTTTTCATTTTCGGTAAGGCACCTTTGTCATTCGATCTATGATCTGAGAGGACTCATCTATGAAAGTACTGGTGATTTTTCATAAATTCTCAGCAAATAGCGGATCTGGTTCTACCTAGATAATTATTTTAGGTGTAATTAGCCTGCAGGCTGTGTTATCTATATTTAGGTTATTAATCTAGTAGGAGAAGGATTAATCATCTCATACTGGTATGTTTATGTTATTTTTCTGTTCAAAAGATTAAAACATTACTGGATACATTATAATTAATAACGTGAATAATTGATTAATAATGCAGAAATGATAATTGGATTCTAGTCAGAAGCGAATCAGAAGGGAATGTATTTAGTAACAAATTAATAAATATCACTAATTTTGTAGCGGCCCATAAAAATGGTGACTATGGAAGCTATTAGTAAAATTATTAGGTTGTTTGTCGCCGCCATCAAGGAAACCCCTTAAGGGTTGTTGCGCCAGATTTATATATCGAGGATATTTCAATTCTCACGTCGGTAGTATGCTATAATGCGGATATTGTGATGTTTAACCTTTTGCTTTCAGGTACATTCCGGAATTTATTACATGCAGATTTATTTTGAAAGAAAGGGAATTTATATCAAAAGATGTTTTACAATGTTTCGCCTTTTCCCCTGTAATTATGATATGGAAATTCAAAAAAATATAGAAAACATTAGATTTCGTACTTTATCACGAACACACTCATTGTGTTGTTGATAATTTGTAAAAAGCAAAGCAAAGAGATATAATAACATGACTGGAGTAGCAATATTTGATAAACAGGGTGTACCTTTTCCTAAAATAGACATTTATCGAGAGCATGTATCTATTTAATCGTGCGCCATTACGCTATAGATGTCTAAAACATCGTCCCATATACTGTGCGTACATGCTCGTAATACTGATAATAATACGACTAAAAACTGCTCTAAAATATTAGAACATATTATATAGAAATAATAATGTAATTGTTAATGATTTTAATCTTAAAACAGCCCTGCTGGAATCCCGGGGGTAATCCGCGATAATGACTAAACGTAATGACTAAACGTTGTGCCCCATGGCGGAATGTGAAGTAGCCATTACCAATCGGGACACCTATAGAATAAAGTGTATTCATATCAAATCAGAACCTAAATACGAATCAAAGCGCCGACAGCGATGAAAGGCTGTTTTCAAGATAAAGGGAAGTTTCTTCTTTAAGAAACAGTTACCAGAATGACCATTCAAATGGACATCAAAATAAAACTGTATATTTTTAGTTTTAGTTTAGTTTTAGTTTATTTGATAATACAGTAGACAATAATCCATGAGTATACATGAAATGTCAATACAATATACAAAAAAGCAAAGTCACATGTCATTCAAATTATAAAAATCAAAAATAAATCGGTACATTTAAAAAAAAAGTAAAACAATATTGGGTATATTAGAAAAGGCAATATACAGCGAGAGTCGGTGCATAAATATATACCAAAAATCCTACCCTAATCGTAATATGTATTATAAGTATTTCTGATCTCCCATGCTTTATAAATATAATTAGCTAAATTTTTAACAATATTACTATTATGAGAGGTCAATAAATCTATAAACTTAAACATATTTGGTCTTATGTAATAACATGGTTTTCAATAGGCTTGATCGGTATATAATGTACAATCCATAACAAAGTGGTATTAATCTTCTAAAATATTGCATTAAGGACATTTTCTTTTTTCATAATGAATAGCTATTGTTTTTTCCATCTACCCGTTTCAACTTTAAGCCTAGGTGCAGAGACTCTTAATCTAGACAGGACCATTCTGTATTTTGGAATGTTTACATCACTTAAATAGGATTGACATTTAAAATTGGATAGTAATATGTATGTTTAGCTCTAGTTGATTCACTCAATTCGGTTTTCTAATTTTGTATAAACATACCTGTAACTACATCCCCTACCCCTTGATTTAGCCACACATCGTTAAAACCACAATTACCTAATAGACGTTTTACCATGTAGACCCAAGATCTGTTTTTGGGTTATGTTTCTAATTCTCGGATCATAATATCATAAACAAATTTTACATATTTAATATCATGAGTGTTAACTATCTTTAATCAATATCTAATTACATTAATGCAATGTCTGACAGATGAATGTTCTTCCTAGTTCTCCATATATACAGTTATTCTGTGTTTGCCTTCATAACGCTATCTGATAGCATTACAAAAAATTAGTACACAGTCAAGGAATCTTTAAAATTCTACACATATATATGCAAGATTTAAGTGTTCTTTATCATAGTCGTTTTCAAGCTAAACAAGAACAATGTTGTCTGGCTACGATGTTACACTTAAACAAGGACAGATAACATATAACTCCAAGAAGAAGCCCCAATATAATTTTGTTTAGAAAATAATGGTATTGCAGAAACAGTTTGGAAAAGATGGTTTCCCTATCAAACTTAAAATATACATGAACTTATAGAAAAGAAATAGAAATCTGTCTTTTTTAATTATCTTTTATGCAAAAGCAGGTAATTTATTAGAACATACATGAATTGTGTAGCATTAATTTGAACCAATTTTTTGTAATGTATCAAGTATTAATTCTCTTTAGGTCATAGGAAACAGTTTACCAACATGATAACACCATTAATGTACAGTGTTATGGCCAAATTATTTACTATTGAATCAGATATACATATAATGCACAGCGGTGTGAATATTAATGAAAGGTAAGGGATGGGTATAAGAAGCTAACATGATAGCAATGGAGTTTACAAGTTCATCAACAAACATTCAACTACTTTCAAAAGGAGTAATTTGTTAAGTGAATTTGTATTGGTACACCCGCCCCGAGAACGATGCAAAGGCAGAAGCAATAGACAGTTTTGTTTTAGTTATTCACTGGGTTAAATAAAGTGACGTGTTTTATTTGGCGTTTCTTGGCGTTTTTAATGACGAGGATAACCTGTTTTGTGACGATTTTGACTTGTTTGAAACACGATAAAAACAAGTTATTGTGATAACAGACAATACAAAGTAAAGTGTCCTTACTGGCATGATAAGCATTTATATAAAGTATCCATTCACGCCAAAAACATTCCGTTTAGAAAATAGGAATGTTCAGAATGTCGCCTGGATTCTGGTCGGCGAGTTGATATAAAAAAGCATTAAACACTTGAAACGCCCAGCAACATGGAATCGTTGTAGCTGTGAGTTGGGTTTTCGCAACTACTCATTAGACTTGAATTCTCAATTGAGCTTTAAAATGCACGTCGGAACGAACACGGCTCAGCGAATGCAGTGAATTATTTACACAAGAGCTGCGTATACAATTGTAACGTTGTTGAAAGTAAGTTATCGACAACGTGTTCATTTGCCATTTGATTCAATCTACTGGGCGTCAACAGAACGAAGACATATGATCGTAACTTTGCAAAATGGATCGTTTAGCATACATCTTCTCCGTCTGGGCTCTTCTAATCGATGTGAATAGGGCAAAAGCGTTTCAAATAAGAGAGGATTGTTAAACAAAATATATAATTCCTTGCGTAATAATTCCGTTGACGAAATGCGGAATAATTTCTCTTACTAATTAAACTCTCTGGCGGAATATTTTAAATAAAATATTTTATATGACCAATTATTTTGAACTTTTTGTAACGTAAACAACTGCCAAAGGTTATATTTTAGGCATAAGATTGCACTTACCATCCCTTATGTCATTCGTAAAAAAGAATCGACATTATTAAAAATAAAGCAATACCCTCAACCACTACCCGACCCCCTCCCCCCAAAACAACAACATTTAAAATCCTATATGCTTCGAAATCCAGCAAGAATTTTAGTATAAACATCCACATATACTCACCATGCAAGTCATGCATTTTTAACGAATTAAACTTCATTCAACATGTTTTAGATGGCCTGTAAATGCACATCGGTTGTCAAATAATTTCGCTATCCAGCAAACCTTGATTGAGTGTATTAACGTTAGAACTACTAAGTTTATTTCAATCATATGGCACTTGCCGTTTCAAAATCCAGCTTAATGTTACTGAAATGTAGATTATAAACGTTTCATGTTTGGCCATAAACGTCCTCCAAACATTGAGGTAAGGTTTAAATCAATCGAAAGTTATTCAAAGTACTAGTATTCGATAGAAGACCGCGCAAGGAATATTGCTGGTATTTTGGTTCCAGGTCCAAGGCAGTCGTTTCTTACAAGATAATTAAAGACTCAATTGCAGCAATTAGAGTGAAAATGTATTTGCACCATTGGCGGTCATGTCTTAAAAAATCAAAATTATTTTAAGAACATTTGCCAGATATAAACACAAAACATATTTTGGAAAATGTTTAGAAATCATGTCTGATCTCATAAGAAAAGACTGCCGTAATTGCCTGACGTGCCATGTATGGAATAAATTAACACAGCCTCTTGGGACCATATCGTTTAATTATCTTTCATGTCATATCTTTGAGGTTCATCCAAGAATGACGAAGCTCAGAAAATGCATTGCATTATTTAAACAGTAGCTGCGCGGAAATGTTTAAATATTGTTGCAAGTTTGTGGTCGATTCAGTCGCCATTCGAATGACTCAAGTGGGCGTCCACTTCTCATGAACTCAAACGTTGGAACACAGAAACAAAGTTAAATCAATCTTTGGAATTCAGCTGAAAGACATACGACCGTAACTTTGCAAAATGGATCGTATATCATACATCATCTCAGCCTGGGCTCTTCTAATTGCCTTGAATGAGGCAAATGCGTTTCAAACATATGTAAAGGTGATGCCATTGTGGACAGGGTTTGCGCCGATAATTATCGCGTCTTTAATCGCGTTGGGGTACCCAGCTCCGTTTCGTGTGCTAGTGTCTGTACCAAAACAACCGGATGCGATGCAGTCTACTTTTCGGCTGTCAACGGTACATGTACAGGCTGCAGGAAAACACTCGCTGATCCGTCACCGACGTCAACAGCAAACGAATACTACAAATTGGGTAAGGTGTTTGTATTTTACATACTGAATTTCGAGTTGCTTTTGTGTTTGTCTTATAACAACCTCTAATGTCAGTAGCAAATGTATGCTTCCAGTTGGTTAAGGTGTTTGTATTTTGCAGTTTAAATTTATGTTGCTGTTGCGTTAATGAACTAAAAGCTCCAAAGTCAGCAACACATTTATGCTTCTAGGTGCTTGTATTTGGCAGAATAATGTTGTGTTTATGTTGTGTTTCTCATCGAACATGCTTGAAAAATTTGTTCGGGCACCTCGATGATCAAACAGAGTGTCTACTAAACGTAACTTGTAAAGGTTAAAAAAGAAAATAGAATCAAGAGATATATTCCATGGTAAACAATATTGCCTGCGAACAATTTTGAAAAAATATAGATAATTAGGGAGTAATAAATAATGAAGATGACTATTTGAGCCTAAAAATTAAATTGCTTCTAGCTTAACAATGGCCGTAAGTAAAACAAAAAAGAATATAGTTTGGTAAAGACCAGGGTATATTATGTAAACTTCGAGCAGTGTTTTTGTTTTGTTTATCTTTAGAATTAATATTTGAATACAATTACTACAATTATTTTAATTGTATATCATTTTCAATCTTAACATTCATCGAACATAAAAACGTTAGACCAGTTTAAAAATCGTTAATTGAGACATATTCGCATACATTCACTTTTTATGCATGGCTGCCCGCAATGAATCTTAATTGAAAGATTGTCAAAATGTATTGTTTTAGTTTTCGTAACAGATTTGGAAAATATAAGAATACTGTACATCAACGAGCAAAATAACACTAATGTAGTAGACCCATAATGATATACAGTTGCATTGATGAATAATGATCATTTCAAATTGATAAAAATATACAGTGTTACAAAATCGAGACGATTGAACTTGGATACTTTCTGATCTTTTCGCTAAGTTTTGTGACAATATGTGAATCGCTTACATTATGTTTTATGTATGACCCTAAGATTAAACGTATCAAATGCATGGCAAATTCTATAACTGTATAGATGATCTAGTGGTTTAAACGTAAGCACAATTAGAGGAAACATGTTTCATTGTTTTGCTTATATTTTATTCTTAATAATATGCTGGAGCTCTACATTTCTGGTCTTAAAATACAGAAATGTTAGGCATTTAATGGGACACGTTAAAAAAGGTCAAACAATGTCAATTCCTTTGTATGCTCGTAATCAATTTTGAATAATCCAGCATTATATCCTTCCCATCTGCGCACTACGTGAATGGTTTGCTTTACCCCACGTATAATTTTATATTCAACAAAAAGACCAAGTTTTAACTTTGTGGCGTACAAAATGTAACATTTCTTGGCCTTCTTATTTCAAAGAATTTTTTTTTGAAGGTATTGTGCTTATAAAGTCTCCGTTATAGCCATTTATGCAGTTTAAGGGCTGATGGGACCCTAATGATGTACTGGTATGTAATCTATGAGAAGGGCCATGTTTACATAGAATGTGTTCGAAATAATAAATCACAATTTAAAGTAAACCAATCCTATTTAGTTCATCATGACGACATAAGTTGTTCCGAAATACAACAACAGGAAGTGAAACAAAATGACGGCGAAAACAAAATTAATAATATTTTACAATGAAACACACATTTTTTGAAAAGATTGAGCCCGATTTGGAAGAAAACAATGGGGTTTATCGTTTATATTTTGTTCCAGTACACCTGAAAACAGCATTAGTTTTATATTCTTGTTTTGCATTTTGTCAGCATTTTGTATAAACATTGGCGAACGTGTTGTTTTATCATTTAATCTCATTTCAAATATGCAATTTCGTTAAACATTTTTTAAAACACATAGATGACTACTATTAAGGTTATTTCATTGACAACGTTAATCAGGTGTGTGAACTTGTTGTATGCTGTTATTCCTAGCGTTGCTTCCATGTAATCTACTAATTAACACTGCAACAAGCTTACAGCAATTATTGTTTCGTGTCCTACTACCATGAGGTTAAAAGCGATAAATATTTTTTCATAAACATGGTATATTGCAATCCATTTCAATAAACACTAGAGGAAATTTGGTGCTATACTGCTCGGCTGATTATTATTTTAAGGGAAGATTGTAAAGTTATGTTTGCTCTATTAAAATATGAACACATCTGATCCCGAGGCGTGGCAATTTTCACCATAAGAACAACATTGCAAAACACTTATTATATTGAAATATACGTCAGGTCGGCGTGGCGTAGTGGATATGGTGTCCGCCTAGCGACCGGGAGGTCGGCTTTCGATGCAATCGAGCTAAAATAAATAGGTTTAAACTTAAATTTTTCTCTAGGTTCCGTTGAGGTCCCCGATAGCATTATTTCAAAATCACTATATAGAGCACCACAATATAATGTTCATAGCAAATATCACACCTCTGGGTCTTTAGTTTTTAGAGAACAAAATTATTCTGCAATATAAATCTGTATGAATAATAAAACTTCTGATGCCTGGCAAATTGCTACTCCGTGGGACCAATTTGGAACTAAGGACTTAAGTAACATAACGAGATATTTGATTGGTAAAAAAATGCCATCTGCTATTAACTGAAATGTCAAATGAACGTGACCTTTTATGCGATGACGTTAAAATTTTATTTTATTGAGATTGGAAATGGATTGTGTGAGCTACTTTTAACAACTATTTGATTCGTATGCACAACGCTTAAGTGTATGATCCCGAACTGTATAACACATCTACGCGTAAGAACGCACATTTATATTCAATGGCGCCAAAAACAAATGTGTTCGTGGAAAATAGTTTCCACCAATTCCACTTTTTTATTATTTAAACAAGTTTATATCAAATTAACCAAACAAACTTCTTCCATAAATCACATTCTTCTTGTAGTGAATGACCAAATCCTGGAATGGAGCAATGGAACATCCAGATACCTGTTGGACCTCAACAGAGAAATGACCTTCGCTGATTACTTATTTTGAAGTGATAGGGAAGAAGTGAATATCGAGATCAAGATTCAAACACTGAATTAAGCATAATCTTGTTTATTTATTATTTACTTTATTTTAAAGTTTTCACAACTGATCACGACATGATGAAGTTGTGCTTACACAATTATACATGTAACTCATTACTTACCATAGACTTAACAATTCTACAGTGTCATTAATAATGGTATACAAGCGTGCATCGCTACTTCTTCTACATTAAGTTTACAATGAGTACTACAGCATATTTTCCTGGAAAACACGTGAATTTTTACGAACAAAAAATAGTTTGTTGAACGTTGATAAAAAAGACGAATGTATTTATTGCAACCATTCGATAAATACTTCATGAATACAGATAGCCTTTTTTGAAAATACCGAATAATAAGCGATCGATATGCCCCTTTAGTACTTAAAAAGAGGCCTGTGAGTTATGCAACACAGATAAATAAAACGTATAATAAGCCCTGTATATGTCTTTTTAATACCTACCACTGTAGCGTACTAAACCCACGTTCTTATTGTGTCGCAGGCTTACTGTCAGCAGTTTGGTGCGCACGTTGTTGTGCCCGACAGTCAAGTCGAACAGGATTTGCTGACATGGTTCTTGTCCAAGTATGCAGGTAATTGACCATTTAACTCGTTGGGTCGAGTTTGCGTAATCACCAAAACAGGTAGCGGAAATACTCGAGCGGATTACGGAAATTGCCAAACAACAAAATCATCATTTTTAGACGAAAATATTTTGTTCCGTGATTTCAATCGTCTTAGGATATAGCATTTTTCGTTATAAACATGACAGTTCACCTTTAAAAAAAAGAAGTTTCGTTGGGATGACGGGCTTAAGGAACAGCGTAGTCAGGGCTTATGAGCGTCGTTCAATTACGGTATTTGTTTATGTTTGCATCTTGCCAACAGTGTACTAATCAGATAATTTGATTTATTGTTATTTGTAATTCTTATTCATGTATGTTGCTATTTAATTAGCCACGATTGTTCTAAATCATGATTTTAAAGCATTTAACGTGAATATTTATTAGTGTGACTATTTCAAAAGCGTGCATATTGCCATGGTTCTGTAAGACATTAAATGTCGATGTCTGTTGAATACGTCGATTAAGCGTAACGATTATATGAGTACATAACACATATAACTACTAATATTAAGTACCCGAATACAAACTGCTTAAATTTTATCTTGAAAAATATCAAAATGACATGCATGGAATACAAGAAGAATAGAAGATTTTTTTTATTAATTAAATTTGTGACAAAAACAGCGACATAAATTGAAGTACGAATGTTCTATCATAGGATATTTGTATTGCTTTTATGTGTGCTCAATATAAGCATTATCAAAATTAATTAAACGAATCATTTGTTAATAGGTGGTCGAAGTTTCCGGATTGGCTTTTCCGATAAGACCAATACAGCTCCATTTCTGGTGGAACATTCTGGAGAAGTAGCGAACTACACTAGCTGGTGCCCTGGAGAGCCGAATTACATAACGGAACAATGTGTTATTCTTTGGGATTATTGTGCATTAAAATGGCAAGATCAACCATGTTATCTTGCTATTAATCGTGTCGTATGTGAACATGGTTAAAATAATGGATCCCGGAGGTGGCGAATCATACTCGTATCTACCACAAACTTTCGAACGTTTGACAGGATAAAACATAACTGTTTTGCAAAAAGCAATTAATAAATTAGCACGCCTATATATAACCAGCTGTGTCTGTTGTGTTAATTTAAGGTTACACATATAAGCCTTGTGTAATTGTGTATTGAATAATGAAATATTCTGTTAACGTTTAATGATTGAAACACACTTTTAAAACGATTCAGTTAAAAAGCATATATCATTAACTCAGGTTAATCATTTTATTATTTCAAACATCTGAACGACAGACACAACATCCAAACAAGAGCAATACCTTGAAATGGGTAAAAGATCCCAATTATGTACAAAATGTAATAACAAACAGGCCCGTTTAATATTATATTTGAATGCAAACTCTGTCAAATAGCAATGAAATAGCATGTATAACAATCTAACTTCCCGAAATGTATCTTACGTAGTAATACTTAAACAATGATTGTTTTGAATTGAAAATGCACGAATCAACATCTTGGAGGCCTTACTCAATTAAGAAGTTAATATAAAATTGCGTAAGTTTATAAAGAAACAAATAGTAACGTATTGAAAGGGTTTTTGTATTATTATTATTATCGTTGTTGTTTTTGTTTTATTGTTGTTTATCATAACCACTCTTAATTTTAATTTTTATTACATCATTTATTTATTATTTAGATGTTATTGATTCAAATTCTGCTAGCCACTATGTGATAAAATTACGTGTGCTACTAAATGTTATGATTGGTCTACAAGATATATAGGATCTGACATGAGTTGTCATATCATACCATATTTTATTAAATTATCAGAATTTTTTTTAAGTAAGCGAGGCTTTGGCGAGCTTACTAACAAATTTCCTGGACGAGTTTAATAAAATATGGTATGATATGACAACTCATGTCAGATCCTATATATCTTGTAGACCAATCATAACATTTAGTATTTTATGTGTCACATGTCACATGTGTTATATAAAAAAAATACGTTATGTCTGTATTACATTGAAAACAAGGTATAGCATGTGATAATATTATGTTTCTCTATCCTGTTTTATGGTTTTAGCCTTTTTTTCCCTCATATCAGTGAAGGCGCGTACGTACAAATTAACTTCCAAGATAGCGTCTCGAAAACTGAAAGAGTTGCTATAAAATCCCAATTATTTAACCTTCAAAAGCAAATGAGACTGATTGTTTGAAAACATCCCATGTCATAAAGTGATCCATTTTTCCAAGTCCCATTTTTTTATTAAGAAATACAAATAATATATTCATGTTTTAATTATTGATGCCGGTGTGTCTGTAAAATAAGATCTAGTTCTATATATGTTCAAATAAACTGGACAAGTACAGCTTTTTTAATTCTAATTCAACAACAATATGCTATGCGCAGAAATGTGTTACCAGCTTAAGAAAACAAGCTATATCAAAATCTACACATTTATACCTTATAGTTTTCCAAGAAGAACATTAACAAGTTTGCAATATGATAATTTATTAATACCGCTGTAAACCATTAAGTATATGTGGATTCTAATATTTGTCTTATTTTCCCAAATTAATCTATATAAACACTTTGATTTCCACAGGAGCATGCCAGTTTTGTCCAGTGGGGCATGATAATATTTTGAACAACCTGGTTTCAGAGAAGAGTTATGCAGCTCAATAATGTATGCGTCAAGATAAACCATATGATACCATAGGCGTGAGCAAATCTGATGGCAAATACAAGTTATTATTATTGAAGCATAGGTCCTTGTGATTTCATTTAAGATTATTGTTTATTAGGACGATGTTACGATGTAACTACTTTGACTTACTAGTATTTTCGGCCGCAATCGAATAGTATATCTAGTACAATTGTGTATAATATGATAAATAACTATCAAACGGAGAGTTTTAAAAAAAGAGACCAGCATGTTCAACAAACTTGTAATGAATTGTTTTTAACATTAACTGTTTGTCATTAAATGTCGTATAACAATATTTTGTTTTACCATTATTATCTTTTATTGTTGTTGTTATTGTTGATGTTATTATAATTGTTATAATGAAATTGAAGACTCTTAAACTGAAAAAAAAACATGAGGTATAATTATCAGACATTGATTTTCAAAACAAAATATATTTACTAACAAAACCTAAATAGATGTACGTAATAAATAACAGAAACGAAAATATATGACAAATGACACCCTCAATAAAATGTATTAAGGTTGTGTGACCTTCTATGGTAGATCAAGTAACTGTAACGTCTAAGTAGAATATGCGCTGCGAACGTGTGATTTCCGTGTATAGTTTACTATTATATATCGCTTTAAGTGTGTATACATGGATTTGTAAAATATATTTTTTTGTTTAAAAAATAATATTTTTATATTTTTTTCATTTTATATTACGCTGTTTTTGTATATGAGTTAAGAATATTCTGGAGTTTTATCGTTTGCTATATGTGATACTTGATTGATATTTGTAAAACACCTTTGTCAGAGAAAATGAGCGAAAGTAATGTGTTCTAATAATTGATCGTTTCTTGTTGATCAACAATATATCAATTATCTATATACTTGTTTATTGAACGATCGACATTCTAAATAATAGAAACTGCGCTTTTAAGAGGCTGAAAGTAAAAAAAAGCAATCTTTTTCCATTGAACATTTATATTTTAATTGTTTACACAAGACCATTTGATTCCATGATTTCATTGCAAAATTAAATACGTGCAGTAGACCTGGTTACACCTGTCGGGAGCATTTTGCGCAGTTATCAATTATGTTAATATACTGACTTTCCTGTTCTTACTTCTTAAGTACTTCTTCATCATATTTTTTCCACAAAAAGTCACTAGCGTACACTTAAACTTGTATCGAATATTTGTTAATTTTCAATAATAAATTTCTGGGTGTAAGATATACCAAATATAATTTTTACCAAATAATTAGTTGGTTTACAATATCAAAATTGACAATCAGTTTTATTAAATTCGGAAAAAAAGCTATTTTAATATTCCATCATCGAAGAACCTCTTTACCAGCCTTATTCTTCGTACTGTGGTTAAGGTGGCCTTTCTGTCTGCTAGATCATCTTGCTTTGTTGTTAGCTAATTATGTATACATGGGTCTCATTATGTTTAATTAAGATGCATTTGCAGTTTTACAGATAATTTATTTACTCATATTTATCACGATTTACGCAATGGAAGAAGATCTTAGATAATCCAAAAAATATTCCAATAAATCCAAGTAATCCGATGTTAGCTCTTCCTTTCCATAAGAGAGTATGATCGCGAATAATGAATTGAGCTCCACACTCCGGAAGTACTCCGATTGGAGATATGTTTTCCCTTTTACCTTTGTTGTACCTGAATAAACATATGTATGCATGTTTTTAATTCAAATGTACACCTGTTTTCTTTTTAATCACTGTTGGTGTGTTTTTTTCTTATGAGTGTCATACTTTAAGTTGCTGAAGTTAATAAAAAACTTTGTGTTGGATTCAACTTTGTTATTTATCTTATCGCCAATACCATAGATACATGTAGATTATCAACATGGCATAGAACACTCCATAATCTAGGGGGAAAATAAGGAACTTTGTGTTGGATTCAATTTTGTTGTATATCAAAAGAACGTCAAAGAGAAAATAGAAACACTCCATAATCTAGGGGAAAACAAAGTTTTCATATTATAAACAGAAAAGCATAAACATAATTACTTTAATGAAAGCAGCTTCTGCAATTACATTTAACAAAATACTACTTGCAGTACAACAATACAACAAAACACCCACGCTTTTCATGCAAATGACGCGACGGTGTACATGTTGCATACATTTCACGCCCTTTTTATTGAGACAAAGTTCAACACAAAATTAATTGACACTGCTCATTTGAAGCAAGAATATGTTAATGTCGCGTGAACATTTTCATTCGCAAGTGTGTTTCGGATTACAAATGTGTTAACATCTACATTCGGTAGTGGGTTTCTGATTACAAATTTAATGATGCTCATTCGAGATTTTAACAAAACATTAACAGTTGCGTAATGAATTTAACGATGATTTCTTTAAACACTTTACGAGCCAAATAAATGTTTTGACAGTATTATGCATGAAATGCCCGATTTACATGAGAATTGCAGCCGGTTGCCATCATCAGTCTTCTAAGTAACTGACCAAGATTTCTGTGGCAATAACATGTAAGTCACGAGTCCTTTGCATGATTTAACTGCAGGTATTGCCTGCCTACGAGTCCTGTCTCATACAAAGCGTGCGCTCTCATTGGCCAATATTGATTTTCCAATACATCAACGCTCCGCCTTAAGGCGGGCTTTAGTTGGGTAAAGCGACAAAGGATGGTAAATCAGCTTTCAAAATTTTCGTCAAAATCGCTTTGATATTAAGAATAGTCAATGCAGTCAATGCCAAAATACACTGATCGGAAAATAACAGGCGCGTCGCGGACTCTGATTTCAAAATTCAAGCGCCCCATTGGCCTGTGGAAAGCACTGACTTGCACTACTAGTATTTGGTGTCTTTGGAGCACATCTGTAGAACGCCGCAAATATGGAGATTGAACCCGACATATCCAATCCCTAGACAGGGACAATATTATTAAGTTAAATTGAGCCTTGCTCTGTTAAAAAAGGGGTTTAATGCATGTACGTAAAGTGTCGTCCCAGGCAAATCAGGGAAGAAACTTTCCGCTTTTATGATATGTTTGTTTAAAGAAAGTATCTTCCTAGCAAAATTTGAGTTTTGGCGGAAAGTGCGGACCGCACAGGCTAATCTGGGACGACACTCTACGCACATGCATTAAACCCCCTTTTCACAGAGCGAGGCTCAATAATCATTTTCTCCACAGTCGACTTCTACCGATAGTCATATTTCAATGTTTATTTGTGCGTAATGCAATCGGATAAATTCTTTAGTCAATGAATCTTTTAAATTCTAATCATTCATATGCAATATTTAAGTGTTGGTTATCATAGTTGTTTTCATGCTAAACAATAACAATATTGTCTGGCCTCAATGGGTTTTACACTTAAACAAGGACAGATTCAAGAAGCAGCCCCGATATGATTACAAATGTATTTTTATAAACTTATAGCTCTGTAGAAACTGTTTCAAATAGATGGCTTACCTATCAAACTTGAAATACACTTACAGAAAAGAAATAGAAATTTGTCCAATAATAAAGATACCGTTTTATATTTTACGCATCAACAGGTATTTGATAAGCATATTCAATTTTTGTGTAGCATTTCTTTTAACCTAGTGTTTAATGTAGAAAGTATTAATTGTCTTTAGGTCATAAACAACATTTTTCAACATGATAACACTATTAATTTACAGTGTTATTCCAAAACTAAATACTTGTTAATCAGATATACATATAGTGTACAGGGGCGTGAATATTAATGAATGTTAATTGGAGGGTACAAGCTCTTAACATTATACAATGTAGCACACAGGCAGACAGACAGACCGACTGACATACAGACAGATAGACATACATACATACANAATAACGTATTATGTGTTGTTGAATATTACCAAATTCAAAAGAAGATTTAAATCATAGTTTAAAATCAAAAACAGAAAGTTACACACATTATATCCGTAATAACTTTAAGTTTTCGGAAACAATAATTTTCTGACAGCCCCGTTTTTTAGCCAAAATAATTGTTTTTGGTGACTCTTAATTTTTGGACAGAAGGATTTCGTCCATAATTAATGACACTAAATTGTTGGACAGTTTATTTTACAATGCCATTATACCACAATGTTGTCCTGTTGCGCTTATCTGGTGACACG
Organism: Dreissena rostriformis; assembly: GCA_007657795.1. Classification (NCBI taxonomy): domain Eukaryota; kingdom Metazoa; phylum Mollusca; class Bivalvia; order Myida; family Dreissenidae; genus Dreissena; species Dreissena rostriformis. The sequence continues at coordinate 33,252 of VMBQ01006059.1, read as the reverse complement.
TCGATCAAGCATTGTCTACAACCGGAATAAGGTCATAAAAACTGGCAGACGAATGCCTTAAGGCAAAAGTCCAATATTTGTGTATAATTGGGTAAATAACTATGTATACCGGTAATGGACAATGGTTTCATCCAACAGCTTAAAGTGAAACATATAAAGTAATGTCTTCTGTACGGCCCGATATTTTACAAGCTCGTGCAATTATTTGTTGAAACAATTGATTCTATACACATTGCGTTCTGGTTTCCGATTGCTTATGTAATATTTTATGAGTGTCTCTGAATTTTCGAACACATGTATATTTTGTCTATAAATGTACAGACACATTTCTTATTTAAATGTTTTTTATCTTAATTAATTTCGGACACGAACAAATATAATTACTGTATTTCTTTTTTCTGATATAGAGCCATATATTTGCCTCACACATGCACTGAGGGTTGAACTAGATATTAATGGAGTTCATACGAAGCCATATATTTGCAAAACTGATGAGCATAAAGGAAGTCACACCTTATGAATACTGTTTAATTTGCATCCATTAACAGCATGTGAATTTGTAACAGATATCTTCAAAAGACTAACCTTATTTCTAATTTATATGCAGCAAGCCTAATAGCTCCCATTACTGTTTAATTGACAATATAAAGTCAGTTTGAAGCATATCCAGCAACTTCAATGGACAAATGAATTGTTAAGTGGAATGAATACTAAAATATTTATGTTTTATGTATTGAAAAACATTCACATTTAACAGACTCTCGTTGGTGGCAAGAGAATTTGCTATACTGTAATTTATTCATAAACAAAACCAAAATGGTTGTTCTACCACCACTTATTGACAAAACAATAAAACAACTGTAAAAATGTTCCAGGTCATTTGTATTTACAGAAGCTAACAGTATTTTAAGAGTCAACTGCATTTCATATATGATACGTTCTGAATTGTTTATATACAAAACAAAAACAACAACCATCATTTGCGTTCATTATACAACCCAATAAACAACACACAAAGAAGTCAGTATGTCTGCAATGTATTCATTTTAGTTAAAAAAAAATCCTGGAATTGTTTAAAGGTTGCGATATAACAAATGCAAACGTTTACTTACTTACCCGTGAAATGAAACATTCAATATTAATGCCATAATTGAAGCCTGTTTGAAGAACAAACTGATTCTTTAGATTAAAAACACATAAACCGCCAATCGTAAGTATGCTTTCGTAAACAAACGATTGAAGTATTTAAATAATTTACATTATGTTTTGAAACTGAAAACCAATACGCCTTTCCCTGATCAGGTAACTTTTCCGTGGTGGAACCTATATCAATTATTTCTTTTATCATCAACATATGAAATCTTCAAATTGAGAGCTGACTTATGTTATCAATAGTTTGTCGCCAAGTACTTTCATTCATGTATCTACTTAATATAAAAATATAAAATAAGATAAAGCGTTTACAAATGTGTTGTATTAAGATTTTGATATCATCATCATCAATCCCGGCCGTTGGAGGGAAAAGAGTGACGACGATACAGACATCCTCCTCCAGTCAGGTCTGTTGTGTGCTGTTGAGAGTAATTCATCAATTGGAAGGGATGTCCACTCTTTTACATTGTCCATCCAGTTTTTTCTCTGACGGCCTCGACGTCTACCTCCCTCTATCGTGCCCTGGAGAAGACAGTCTTGCACAGAGAGTCGTTCCTGGTGACGTGTTCAAACCAAGCCAGCTTTCGTCGTTTAACGTTCGCCATTAGAGGCTGTTGTGGACCAACAAGTGTTGCAGTCATGTTCCGGACGTACTCGTTGGTCTTGTGCTCCGTGAAGGAGGTGCGTAGCAGTTTCGGAGACATTTATGTTCAAATGCCTGTATCCTGCGCTCTGTGTCCACGTGAAGCGTCCAGGTCTCGCAACCGTAGAGTAGGATGGAGACTACGAGACAACGAGGGACTTGTAGAGCCTGTACTTGGTGGGGAAGCTGATGGAACTGCTTGTCCACGACCTGCTTAGTCTGGTCATCGCTGCGGTCGCCATGTTAATTCTTATTCGTAACTCATCGGTACTGGTACCATCCTTTGACATGATTGCGCCTAAGTACTTGAAGCTGGTTACTTCTTCTAGCTTCTAGCTTCTCGCCGTTCATGGTGATGTCTGCACTGGTGTTGGTCGTGCTGTTCATCATGATCTTGGACTTCTCCGTGCTGACCTCCATCCCGTATGCTCCTGCTCTTTCAGTGTGTTGGTGAGATCTTGAAATTCACTGCTGGTGCCACCCACGAGGTCAAAGTCATCAGCAAATCTCAAGTTGGAGATAGGTCTGCCACCGATGGAGATAGAGGTGTGGTGGTAATGGTCATATTGATTAAAATATCACGACTGGTATATTACATTACTTGGAAAAAGTTCATATTTTCAGTATATTTGGTAATAAAATTTCGCGATGTAAAATCAAAAGTACAACGCGAAAATAGGTGAATCACGATATAGACACTATAAATAACACAAGTAGATTGATCATTTTATATCAAAATATATATAATTCACTACGCATGTACAATTTGCATTCCTGGGTTTACCACGTGACGATGATGATCAATCTACTTGCGTTATTTATAGTTGACTGGTAGTTACCTTGCAGACATACCCAGTACAATTTATTACCGAATACATGTATACTGAAAATATGAAAACTTTTTTCAAGTAATGTTATATACCAGTCGTGATATTTTAATAAATATAAACTAGTAATTGTAAAAGAATACGGTAGTTTAGAACTTTTCTTTTCTTTGTCGTCGTGGTTCACAGTCCCTTTAATTTAAACATGTGCATATCAGTTTTAATCATTCCAATCGCTCAATGAGTGTGCATGTGAATCATTCCAAGCAAGCAAACAGAATAATGAGGAGTATACGTATCATATTTAACAAAGTAAGTTTTCCAAACACTTAATAAAACAACATAATCTTGATGAAAACATTTTAATAATAATCGAAACATTCTTTGTAGTATGCATTGTTTTAATTACCCGTAGTAATTATCTATAAATGTGTGCTTTCCTGATTAAAACAATACATACAAATTAGAGTATAAACTCAAAGTTCTGCCATATCTAGAAGGTTTTCAATTGTAATTACACTGGCTACCAATATCAGTATATGTGAGGTACCTGCTGCGAGGGGATTGCATGATTATATTTCTAACTGTCGATACGTTGCAACAACCAAACACAAGGTCATACACAGCAAATGAATATTTTAAGGCCGATCACGTGGATGTGTGTCCAAAGCTGTTACTTGCTGCACCGTCTAGCACCGACCAGCGACGATGTAGTTCTTGATAAACTGATCAATGCGTTCATTTGTTTGGTAACATTTTCCGTCTATTCGTATCGAAGACGCATTTAAATTCTTCAGACTGGCCAGTTCACACGTGCATTCGATGTCATTGAAATCAAGACGTAAAGTTTGTAGAGCTGGTAACATGCTAAATGCGGCGGATATGGTGGTAAGAAACGTATGGGACAACCCAACTTTCGCCAGATTTAGATTGTTTAGAAATGCCTTGGTCGTAATAAATTTGATTTGATAGTACCCTATATCAATGTGTGTTAAATTGTGGAATCCAATTAGGACGCTGTCCTCAATGACTTACATTTTATTGTTAGTAAGTATCAGTGTTTGAAGACTTTTAAAAATATTAAAGCCACTTGAAATTTGCCTAAACTGGTTGTTATCTAATTCAAGCCTCAAAACACTAAAATTATCTACAAACTTATCTGTATGTATAAACCGCATACTGTTGTTTGACATGAAAATGTTTGCTATAGATGGGGACATTGTCAAAATGTTTGGAAAGAAATCAACACGATTGTTTCGATAATATGTATGTACAATATCTGGCGTGGTGGTTATATGACTGCATGGTTCAAAGACATCTGTCTTGCTTTCGTTTAAAAAGTAATTGTCAGATATCTCAAATTCTGTAAGGGCGGAAAGAGTACACACTGCATTTGAGATTTTTTTTTATAGAGAGCGGTTTAATGACAATCTCTCCACATTTGCAAGACCACGAAATGCACTTGAGTCCAAAAACTGAAAAGATATATCATACATATAAAGATACTGTAGTGCATTCAAGAAATGAAGTTCTGTAGGCCACTGCTTTAAGGAGGCAATTCTGATGCTAAATGCCGTTAATGAATGTCCAGTTTTAGCCATGACTGACGGATTCAATGACATAATTGGGTTTCCTTCCAGAACTAAGTATTTCAGATTGATAATAGAACTTATTGCTTTGGTAGCGAGTCAAGACTATTTGACATCAAATTTAACAATTCAATATGGTCTTCGATTCCGCGGAAAGCGTATTCATGAATTTGAGAAATTTTGTTTACTTGAAGATGTATATTTTGTGAACAATTTAGGGAGCGCAACTGAATGAATGCATCGTTGCCAATACTGGTAAGGCTGTTGTTACCCAGGTAAATGTTAAAATTAGCTCGAAGATCTGTAAAGCGTGTCAGGTTGAAGACAGGAATTGAAGTAAGTTTACGATTGTCACATGTCATGATATCGCTTCGGTACGTGCACGGATCCGAGTTTGTGTCCAGAAGAAATCCATGACCACATGATGACAGAAACACAATGAGGAAACCGGTGATCTGTAACACAAAACTTGTATGTCAGTATGTAATAAAGAAGGATGAATTTCTTTACTTGCTTATGTTGAACGCAAAACAATGCAAGTTTCATCAGACTCACTTAATTTCAGAAGAATCATAAACTGTATTCATTTGAAAGGATGCAAATGGCGTCGACGAATGAAAGTGAGCAAACACGTACACATGCAGTGTTTTTCAATGCATATTTGAGGCCTCGTGTTAATTCAGTAAAAAAGCACAATTCGGCATCATCAACGATATCAATATACATTACAGTTGTGTTGATATAAATGGATCAGTGATCTAGTGGTAACAAACGGGCGCCTTACTTCAGGGGTGCAAGTTCAATCCCCCGCTCTTTCATATCGTACTTGATTGTCTTTCGCATGAGAAGTTTAACCAAGGTTGTATATACTGTGTTACTTGGTGCTTCATTCCTGGCACCGAGGGACCCGATGTCGTCTCTGAAAAGCGCTATCCCCCGTAACCATACTAGCACATCTTCTGAGTGACGATGACCATATGGGAGGAGTACCAGAGCACTCAATTCAAATCTATTACATACATAAAGATGCTTATATGTCGCGGATGTTCTACATTTAAGGACAGTATTGGGATTTTCTCTTAATTAATCCGTGGGATTTTATTCCCGTCACTCTGAATGTTGATTTTATAGAATTGCCCATAATAGTCAAAATTATACAGTTATAAAACCATTTATAAATATGACTACTTCATTGTGTCATATAAATGATAATACTAATACATGTTAGTTTAATGTATGTGTCATTATTTTGTCACTGAAACATTTCTTTGGATCAGATAACTTTTTCTCAATACTGTGTTTTTAAGTGTATTACCCATAGATTTCGATGAGAAGTGTCAAAGACATTATTTCGTATTTACCGACAATACAAAAACACGTGTTAATTACGCTACACGTGCAGGTTCCGTTGAAATATAGTCGGACGGTGTCCATTTTTAAAGCCCCATAAACACTCAAAATCAACGAATATATAAATTCAACAAATGCCCAACAAATTATATTGTTCCAAATAAAACAAAAAGAGAATTTTGTATCTTGTTTAATTTATGTTACCAGACCACATCTTGCGTTGAAATTTTGGCTTTTGCTATTAGGAACACTGACTGGTTATGGGTTAACTTTATTTAACGAAATATTTTACGAACTATTTGTTTATTTTGAGCGTTAATGGGGCTTTTAAAACAAACTCTTTTTTTTTTCATGTATACAAATGTTAAAAGATTACCTTTTAATTGCAGAGTGTTTATCAATGCCAGCAGAAGACTAGTATACTTCTTATTTAGAAGGGGCTAGATGGGGATAACTCTGCCTGTATATGATAAGATTCTCTCTTTAATTTCTGTATTTCCCTATCTAGACTGTTTTCACAGACACGATTGAAAGGTCGCTTAGAAAGCTGGACGCTATTAAATGTAAGAAACCAACAATTTCAAATAATTGTACCTATAGTATATTAGCTGCGGATTAAGTTTTATATGGAAGATTTTGCTTGATTCTTGGGTGGGTTCGATAAGTGGATGAGTCGAAGAAGATGACATTACTTCGAAGTCATATTTTTTTGTATAACCTTTGGTCTAGGCTAAAGCGAAGATTCAGACCCTGTTTTATCAGTCAACGTTAAATTGTCATATCGGCAATGACTGGTGTTCTTAAAATACCAGTAAGTTTTTTTATATTTGAATACAAGTTTCAATACACTTTTGTAACAAGCAACACGTAGCATTCAGTTAATCATTAAATTGCAAGTGGTCTAACTCATACCAATGGTCGATTGGCAGATATTATGAGGCATTTAAATGATACGAAACGACTCAAAATGAGATAAAGTTTTGGGTTGAAACACTTTCTACTAATTTCTTAAAGATAACCTAGATCTAGTATATGATTACCTTTATCAGCAACTGGTTGTCTAAAAAATAATACAATAATACATTGAAATTGTGATCTAGATTACCAGTATATTTTTCAGGAAACACATGCATTTGGTTGAGTTGATCAAGAAAACGCAGTTGACGTTCGTCGCCCATGTCGATGAAAACAGACGTTTCCTAAAACCAATTTCATTAAAGAGTGTATAATAAATTAGTTTCTTCGTACAACTGTTATTTGCTACATATCTTTTTATTTGCGTTCACTGCAAAGTGGCTTATTATTAATAAAAAAAAAACGTCAACTCCAAATATTTGAAAAGCTCGTTGATTATTGTGGGGCTAAACTTATAACACCTATCATATTTTATCATTCGTTTTTGTATTTCGCTTATGTATAATTTTCCTGTAACAGAGAAACAACTGTCATGATAGAGCGATGCTAATTAAAGAATCATTTTTCAATGCCATTTGAATAAATTGAGTTAAAGCTAACTGGTCGTCGCCACACGATAAGAGAAATTGTGGAGAAAATCGTGATTTGATAAGGCTTTTATCTAGTGTTTGGACATGTGGATATGGTGAATATTGTTGTCTTACTTCAAAGGGCATTATTATGATTATTGGATTTTAGGGTATGTAAAAAAGGCGTCATATTAACATATCCTGTTGAAATAATTCAAATGAATAATAATGACGACTGAACTAAAGGCTGTAAAGAACGAACATTTTTCTTGATCTTTTGCCATATTCTAACATTTTCAGATGTGGATTTTGTGTTTCATCTCGATTGTAGTCGTCAGCCGATACCCGTTAGTGGTTTCAGGCGACTATATTTGTATCTGTAGCAATGGACAAAGAAATGACATTTGTGATTCGGTAAGCGGTATATGCTTTGTTGAGAATACCTAATTATTATTATTATGAATAGAAAATATATATCAATTTGTTCATATATTTTCCTAAAATATTATACATTTAAAATTAAGGCTAAATACAGAGATTTGAACATATTTTGTGTAACTTATATGTCAGCTTTAATATAAGACATGTGTAATTGTAATTAAGATTTTTTTCCCATATGGAATGTGTCATGCAAATGTGTTTATCAATACTTGATCAGTTAATATCCTCCGCCGAAGGTGGAAAGATAAAGTGTTAGCGTTGTCAGTCCGTTCGTCTGCTCGTCTGTCTGTCTGTTCGTCCGTTCGTCCGTCCATCTGTCAAATATATTTCCGGGCTATATCTTAGACAAAATGTAAGATTTCAACAATAAACTTCATAGGTGTATAGATATCAAAGAGGAAACGTAACATGCACAAGAACCCTAACCCTACTTTCTTAAATAAAATTTATTGCTCTTTGTTGATCTTGTATGATGTTACTTTTCAGGGATGTATCTCAGATAGATACAAGATTTCAACATGACAATTCATGGGTGTATCAATATAAATCAAGAAAAGTGGCATGGACAACAACCATAACTCAACACTTTCTTACATTTGAGTTACCGGGGGTATTGTCCTTTTTTATGATGTTATTTTTCAGGGCTATAACTCAGATACATTATAAGATTTGAAAATAAAACTTAATTGGTCTATAGATATAAATGAGGAAAAGTGCCATTCACACGTTTTTAATGCTATGTCTCAGATACAAAACAATATTTCAACATGAAACTTCATGGGTGTATAGATATCAATGAGCGGAAGTGGCATGCATAAGAACCATAACACTACACTTTCTAGATAAGAATTATGGCCCTTTGTTGTTTTGTATTATGCAACTTTTAGGGCTATATCTCAGATACTATACAAGATTTCAACGCGAAAATTCATGGGTGTATAAATATCAGTTAAGAGAATTACAATACATAAAAACAATAATCCCATACTTTGTTATTTTAGAGTTATTACTCTGTTCATCCATCCGCACGTCGGTCAGTATGAAAAGAAAAATTTATATTGCCCTTTTGTATCATAGATGCATTTTTTGGTCTTCTGTGCTATATCTCACATACTATGCAATATTTTAAACACAATTTATTAGGCGGAGATATCAATTCAACGAATTGGCTTGTTTAAAATATATTTGACCAATCTCAGCATTGGGTTACTTTATTGTGTGCGGTATGTATTGAATAACATGCAACTGTATTTGTGTCTGCTATGTTTCAAGATGTCAGCAAACACAACAATTGTTGGTCATCTAGAAAACAATAGCTGCGCCATTCAGGCAAACTACGTTTTGGACAAAAGAACCAAAGCTTGGTATGCCATCATATTCCACGATCAAGTACGTATTGGCATTATTTATTATGACATATATTAATACAAAAATGACGCAGGACCAGATTTATGAAACATGCGCTGAATTTGTCTGAAATAAGCGGCAAAATGAAAATATGCCGATGAATACATTAGTTGCAAAAATAAACGAATTGTCAGTAACAAATGAGTTAAAGGTTAATGTCTATAATGAACAAAAAACATTCATTATCTCTTTCTCATATTTTAAGCTTGATGTTCTTAAATAGGTTTTAAAAAAACAACAACTGATACATAATATTGCTTTAAGGTCAAAAATAACAAATTTCACAGAAGTTTTGACAAACCTATGTATTTTAATTGGCAAAGCCGAATATATTTTGGAGCACTTATTGTGTTTTTTAGGTACGTTTTGTGCATAAGGGCTCCTTCACAGAACTTCGACGTTGTATTGGGAATCAGTTAGGACACAGCGGTAATAGTATAATCGTCGTTTTGTTAGTACTAATGCAGCGTTGAAGAAATGATTGTCATTTTGTTGAAAACAACGGTAATTATTTGATTATTTTTTGGTTTGTTGCTTTATCTGTTTTTTCTCTACGTTCTAACACGATGACGCCAAGATTATGATTATTTTTTTTAATGTCATGTTTAGATTGAACTGTTAATTTTTAAGTGTATACACGACGTTTAGTTAGGAATACAATATTTAATTAGAACCGATATTAAGTTTGGATCGAATTGTGCTGGCATGGTGGTATAATGGTATGGTGATCTACGAGGAAATGAACAGATACAAATTTCCCATTTTAGGTACACCACCAACAATGACCAATGCGTCTACCACATCTGCACCAACAATGTCTACAACTGCAATTGCGGCAATCACATCTGCACCAACACTGTCTACAACTGCAGCTGCGGTAACCACATCTGCACAAACAATGTCTACAACGTCAACTGCGGTAACAAAATCTGCACCAACAATGTCTACAACTGCAGCGTCCACTCATAGCGGTATCTATGCCGTTTTAAATGTTTCTATGGCACCAAATGAAAGGTAGTAGGGCAATTCGCTCTCTTTTAATAACACGTTTAGACATCGTCCCTCAAGTAAGTAAACAATGTTTACAAACTCTAAACGTCTGTTTCGTAATGAAATGTACTTAGAACATAATGTCACAATTTACTTCGAGAATACCTACAACTAAACACAATAAATTGACACAATATATGATTGATTTTAAATGAATTATACTATTTCAAAACTAGTTCACTACGGCTGCGCACCCACGTTATTCTCGCATGCTGCTACGCACCATGGTAAGTTGTTCAACGTTGGTCAGACGTGCTACGAGCTTGTAACGGTGAATAGGTCTTGGTCCAGCGCTGAAAGTGACTGCAAAAGTCGTGGCGGACATTTAGTCCACATTGCAAACGACGATCAACAGAATACAATCTACCAGGTCATCAGACAGTATCATGATGAAAGTGTTTGGATTGGGCTTAACGACAAGATAATAGAAGAACACTTTGTTTGGTCTTCAGGTAGGACTTACTTTTAATTTAACCCAACCAATACGCTATAAATCTCATATTCATTACATAAACTTGGGTTTGTACTAAATAAGTATTATTTCATTAAACCAAAAACACACATATTAATATATTTTATATTTCAGAACTTTTATTTTATAAAAAAAAAATCTAAATATGACTCGAAATGTGTCTTCATTTCCTTTGGTACTATATATTTGTTCACGACATTAGGAGATCCTGTAAACTATACGCACTGGTACCCTGGTCGGAAGGCGTCCACACTTCAAAGCGATGAAGATTGTGTAGCCATTTGGATAGCCCATGGTGGACAATGGGAGGATGTACTTTGTAGTGGATCCCACGCCATAAACCTCGGATACGTTTGTGAATTCGGTAATCAGAAAATCAAGTACACAAACAGCGTAGTATTATGTCCATGAAAGTCCGCTGTATTCTGCTAACACATTTAAGCCATATTTCCAAGGCCTTCTCATTTATATGTTGTTGATTATTCGGTTGTTTTAAAATATATTTTGCCTTAACTACACCATGTTTTTCTATGAAAAGCATACGGATGAATGATTATATTTTATTTATTCTATTTATGGGTTCTATGAAACCTTATTTGACAGATGCATGATTGTCTAATAACGGACAATATACAAGAAGGTGATATAATATCTTCTTGGTAAAACGGATCTTCTGTTTCCAAAAACGTTTAAATGAATTGTAAATATATTGTATCAAAAAGTTGTACCGGCAGATAAAAAATAATGTCAGATTATGCAATATACTGCATGAGTTTACTAACACATGAGTTGTTATTGTTACGTCAAGTAAAATCACATCCTAGCCAATGATATGCGTTTTTGCATTATTTGACATCAAGATTCAACAAATGTCGCTTGCTTATACCCCTTCCCCTATGTATTGCAGATGGGGTTGTTGGTGCAGCAACACCTATAAATCCAGATGCTTTGATAAACACGGATGGTATGTATCGTATAAAGCAGGCGGTATTAACCATTTAATGAATTTGGAAATATGATATTTCATATTTTGTACGGTTTTCTATATTTCAATATCCACATTTATCATGTCACTTATAGGTAACACGCAGTCATGTCCTCACAGAACTACTACTGCGATTGTTGCACAATTTGGTAGAAGTTGTTACGCTTTGTACCGCGAACTCGAGGCTTGGAGTAAAGCTGAGCAGACCTGTAAACTGAGTGGAGGTCATCTTGTGCACATCAATGACGACCCAGAGCAGCAATTTATCGCGAGTTTCATGAGGAGACACAATCAAATGACACCAGCATGGATTGGACTCAGTGACACTTCTGTTGAGGGACGGTTTGTGTGGACGGACGGTAAGCAAACGCAGTGCAGTTCTTATTATGGCTATATCCCCGCATATTCACGTTTTATAAGGATAAATCGAAATACATTCTATGTTATTCATAGACATACCGGATAATAAGTCAATAGCATTTAACAGTTAAATGAAAGTTCGAAAAAAATCAGGATCCGGTCTCAAAAAACGTTAACAGCAAATTAAGATTATAGTAGGTTCAGTTTAATGTTAATCACATCAATAGCACACGCATTTTATAAATGAAACATATTGATATTCATTTCAACAGAGAGAAAAATAAAATTGTAAATTTTCTTTTTCTTTAAACAACTTTTGTTAACGAGGGTTACTATTATTAATATTGAAAGACTATTTAATATCTTTTGCCAATATGTCAAATATATGTAAACAAAAGGGTGCTATTCCATAATATACCTGCAGGTGTGTCGGCCTCCTACACGAACTGGTTGCCAGGACACGTGACACACGGAAGTACCGAGGACTGTGTGGCGCTGTTGCCTAACAACAATGGAACCTGGGACGATTTCAGATGTGAACTAACTAGCTTGTTTAGCACACTAGGCGATCACCACCATCCCTTGTGCGAATATGGTAATAATAGAAAGGCGCAATCATACATTTACATATGTGATATTACCGGATTCCTTGCAAATCGTTATCAAATACATAAATAATATATTGTGTTGTATATTTATACGCGTAACCTTATTATTAATATTTTGTCGATTGTTATGCATTGTTTTATTTTTAAAGGTTAGTAGCACAGTGACACAGCTAAGTCATGCAGATTATGGATTGTTATTAGTGGTAAGGAACTATAAGAGAACTACAGTTAACAAGTTAAAACAAAATACGTGCTCCAAAGGTTTCATATTTAACATATTTATAAGTCTTTCATTTCAGCACATACCATTGCGTCGGTGCTGGTTGGCTGAGGGCGGACTATCGAGACACACAACTTCATAATATCTAGTGCTTGGACATCAACACATTAACACGAAAAAAACTGCAATAAATGTAATACATGTATGCTTGTATGATACTATCTCATCGTTCTTATCATCAACATATCCATAAATTGTTCAGACCTTCAAACAATAACCCACCTATTATTTCCAAAAATTTATGGAATCGATCCTGCTTCACAAACTGTATCTATGTCTTGTCATTATATAGAGTAAAATTCACGTCCGAAGTTTCAATAATATAACTATACATGGCAATTCTCTTTGATTGTTTTATAAGATTTTGCACTTGTATGTGCTTTGCTTTGGGTTTTCGAACCGCCAAACTTGTACTTCTGGAACAATCAAGCGGACATGGTCTGTAATAAAGAAATCGGTAACATAACTATTTAGTTTCGCGCGTAGGTTTCGAGTGACGATAATATCGATTGTTGTGGATCAGTAATGTGTTGAGTAAGTCGGTGTGTCTGTACGTTTAAATAGTTTTTATTGTATCCATACCGTGACGTCACTTTGTTATTTCCATCTGTATACTGAGCCGTGTAAAGCATTGCAAATGTTTGAGCTTCAACTACACCAGTAAATAATCCTGGCGTATTTATACAAGTGCTGGTTACTTACTTACGGTCTGTATGGGATTCATAATGTGGACCCACGTTATACTATCCATAATTCTCACGATTGAGATATAGATTTAGTTCTTAATAATAGTTCTAGATGTTTAACACTTTGATGTTGTTATGTGTAAAACCGAAAGTAAAAGTCATTGGGTTATTCCATGTTGGAAATTTAAAATAATTCGTCACAGTACCCATACTCCTTAAAATGAAATACACAGGTCAGTATGACAGTATGACCCAGTGTATACACAATTAAATAGTTGTAAGTATTTAACGGGTGTTTAATGTGTGTACATATGAAAATTCCGAAGATTCGTTTTTTTTAAATTACATAATCATCAGAATGGTGTAAGCTTTATCGAGCCTTGGTGTAACAAGATATCAGTTGTTCAGATTTGATTCAGTTATGCGGTATGACTCATTTAGTTAATCAATGCTGATTCAAGCCGTCCATACTTAGATCTTGTCTATTTAACTGTAAACAAGACGCTGAATAATTGGTATGCGTATCATTAGGGTTTACATTATTGAGACTGATTCAGCAAAGACTGAAGACAAAGTCATCTTTCAGCATATCACGTTAAAGCATCAGACATTTGATATTTAAGTACATGAGGCGTCGATAATGTAATAAGGTAGAAAATAATGATAAGTGGTTGATAATTTGTGTTAACCAGGTTTAGGTAGGACATCGCCCGAAAGAAGCAAGAGTGTTGCAATAATTTCATTCGCGTTTATGTCGTAGCTGTTTTGAATACGCAAGAACGGCAATTAATCTTGAAAAAATTGTTGGATTGCATGAAGAATCTTAGAATACGCGATCGTCTCTATGTCTCCCGCCTTTTGTAGCGACAAAGTGAAGTAATTTCTTCCTCCTAGCACAAATCTTTGTCCTTATATTGTCATCCGTGCTACTGAAACTTTAACTGAATTGTCCAGAGTATATCGATAATAAATGAAAATTTACCATAGACAAAAGGAGCGGTTACCTATTGAAAAAAGAAAAACTACAGCAACAATAACAACTTTAAGGTATTTAAAACATGTGTCTCTGTCTCGTCAGTCAAATACGTTTTTTAATACTAAGCCGATACAAATACTAATAATAAGCATACATTATTTTCAATGTGCGAATCAGTTTCCAATGTGACACAATCTGTTCTGGTATGATACTGACCTTTAAAATGTTAACATGGATACAGATAAACTGATCGGAGTTCGGAAAGTTTTGAAATAATGTTGGTATGGCTCAATCTCGCAACTATACTTCAAAATTGATAACCTTATTGATAATGGTTTTAATGTCCGTTTCAGAATGTCATCACGTCAACTCATGATTGAATATGTACGATACATAAATCTAGAACGAAATAAAAGGCTATTTCCCTTGTGTACGACTTATATTGACTCTTACTTGTATGTTATTTCTATGAAGATCTTCGTGAAAGGTATATTAATTCCAGGTTTTACGATCAGACAACAATCAACAAATCTAAAAACGCTTAGGCCTCGCGTGATGAAAACATGATACGAAATATTGCCATGTGTATTAAATATACCTTCGAAAGACGTATAGTGTTGTAAACTTAACCTAAACGGTGGTCAGAGCCTTAGCTGCCGCAGACCAATATAGAGTAATCGTTATCGCAAAAAACGTTTACTGCAAAGTAGCCGATCATTAACGTTCTTTCCGGAACAAAACGTTAGAAATATAATTATTTAAAGGGGCCGTCCAACAGATTTTGGCATGTATCGAAGCTTATCATTAAATGCTTTATATTGATAAATTTAAACATTTGAACTATAAATCTCCAGTAAAAAAACAAGAATGCAATTTAAAAAAAGGAAAAAAAGTAACCCTCAACAGGGCTCGAACCACTGACCCCTGGATTCCTGGAGTCCTGGAGTAAAAAGCTACCCGCTTAGACAACTCGACCATCCACGCTCATGTTTATAGCGGATGTATTTTTTAGCTATATAGGCAATCCTGGTAGTTTCCAAAGTTATCGTTTCGCATCGTTCGACGCTTGATCTGTTGGACAGTCCCTTTAAATTATAATATTTACAAAAAAAAATAAAGCGGTGTTCTTTTTATGTTATTGAGAAATACTGCACCTCATACAGCGATGCTAATTATATACTTCGTTTGACATAACGTTTAAACACATTCCATTAAATAGTGTTTTCCACGCGATTGGAATGTGAGGGAAACGACACGCATAAGGACATTAGAAGACTGTCATTTGGCTCTGTTTCACTAACGAAAAGGTACTAACGACATGTTTAGAATTACACACACATTTTTTATTTTTTATAATCTATAGTATTTGTTTATTAAACAAAACGAAACTTCTTGCAATATATTCGATGCATGTATCGACATTGTGAATTGCTTATTCGATATTTCAACAACGAGTAACATCGACAATTTATTAAAATGGTGCGCGCAAGTTTAAGAATTACGTGAGAATTCGGACATGCACACATGCATATATGTCATACATTGTATATGTTTATCAACTTATAGAGATTTGGTTATTACACGGAACACGGATTGAATTTATGTTTTGTCAATGTTTATGTATTTTACAGAACTTATAATTGATAAATCATTACATGCACCGTTGATGGGTCTGATACGTTAAGATAACAAGTTAATTCTATGCGTGTGTTTTGGTTCAAGATGTCAATAAACATGACTCGTGTTGGTCTTGTATAGAACAATAGTTTCGCTATTCAGGGGAACTATATTTTTGACCAGACAACCAAAACCTTGTATTCGATCATTTAGCACGATCAAGTTCGTACTGAAAATTACTTTAATCAAATAATACATGACTACGCTTAGACCCATCGAACGTACTATAAACATGTCTGCAAAGAGTATTCTAAATAGTTAACCTTGTTTCTAAAACAGATAACTAAAATACATAGGTTCCTTACACATCCGTTGCAGACATAAAAAATGAAACATCGTAATGCGTTGAAGCAAAGAAAGATTACAAAGTTTCTAAAAGAAGTATATACTTTTAATTCAGTTCCATATACAATGTATATTGGAACTGATGTTGTGTAATTTTGATTAGTTTTGTGCATAATGGCTAAATAGAAAATAGTTCATATCACATAATGACTGATGAACTGGTCATTGATAATGCCGCGAATCGGCAGACATATGCGTTTTCAATATACATTTCTTCGCATTGTTTTTCTAAATCTCTTTCCAAACGAACACTTACTAGAGTATATATAATGGTCCAAGTTTGATGGTATAACAAAGGACTTTTCGAATGAGATAACGACAGTAGTCACACATCGACACGTCATTGATTTGTTATACTAGATGTGATATTATATAAACTAACATCATATGAAAATACACTTTAATATATTAATTATGCTTTTATAACTGCTAAAAAGTTAACATTAAATTGAATGATAAGTAATGTTACATGTAATAATATATTTAAGAAATAAACACACACATCATTAAATCTAATCATGTTGGTTCCAATCACTATGCAAATGAGTTATATTTTCATTAAAATCAATTTCATACAAGACAACTATATAAAAGATTTCATTCATTCCTTTATTTGTGTACAGCTCTGATAGTTAACATCGATTGATAGTCATTTTCATTTTTTACATTGATGTATTTTTCCGGCTGTTTGGGGGACACTTTAACCCACAAGAATAGATTCGTGAGAAATCTGGGACGCTGCTGTAAATAAAAACACATAACCATCATAACACAATGAAATAAATATGCAATTAATTCACATGTAGAGGGGGGAGTAAAAATAAAAATAAAGAAGCTTATACACGTACACAATTTACAATTTTAGAATATTGCTGTTTAAGTTTAAATGTTAATTTATTAATCAAATAAAACTATATTGTAAACCAAGTAAATCCAATTAAGAGTGTTAATGTACATATAATATAACAGCATAGATGAGTATATAATATAACAAAATAATAATAATGATAAAAACAAGTACAGTAAAAGTATGACACGGCTTCATTAGTATTGCAAGCAGTACCGGAGTTTACTACCGGTTTAAACCCATATAAATTCAAGATTATGCAGGAGATTAGCTTTCGTTTTTAAATATTGACCAGACGTCTGACCTCTGTTGAGAAAACATATAACATCAACCTCAAATTGCTCTTTATGTGCATACCAAGTTTCAGTATCATTTCTTATGTGATTTTCGAGTAGAAGCAGTATTTAGTGTTAATTTAAAGTAC
The DNA here is from genome assembly GCA_007657795.1 of Dreissena rostriformis. Classification (NCBI taxonomy): domain Eukaryota; kingdom Metazoa; phylum Mollusca; class Bivalvia; order Myida; family Dreissenidae; genus Dreissena; species Dreissena rostriformis. The sequence goes on along the minus strand of VMBQ01006059.1, from coordinate 15,652 downwards.
CAGTCGACTGACCTTTAACCACTGAAGAAATAAAAGGTCGTTTATAATCCGGCCATGACATTTAATATATTTGTGGATTTTTGACGATCATTTTATATGTATATGATTGATACACTCTATTTTAGTTGCATCGCTTTGCAGAGAGACGGATAGACGAACAGAGGTCAGGATGAACAAACACAAGAAGATGAAACCTTTACCCACATTTAAATACAACGCATCATACCATATTTAGTTTTTCTTTTAACACAATATTAAATATTTTCTTGTTGAATGACATTGATCTTAGCTCTGCACTTGGGTGAAAAATGAAAGTGCATTCATAACAATCAATTTGCAGTTTTTAAATATACCAAGTTTCATCAATATATCGTTATATATATCTTCATGATCACTTCCTGGACAAACGGACAGATAATCAGACGGAGAGACGGAATGAGGCCAAACCCAGAGTCCTTACAATAGAGCACACTTATCATCCCTCCAGGAGAGCACACTTATCATCCCTCCAGGAGAGCACACTTATCATCCCTCCAGTAGAGAACACCTATCGTCCCTCTAGTAGAGCACACTTATCATCCCTCCAGGAGAGCACACTTATCATCCCTCCAGGAGAGCACACGTATCGTCCCTCCAGTACAGCACACCTATCATCCCTCCAGTAGAGCACACTTATCATCCCTCCAGTAGAGCACACATATCGTCCCTCCAGTAGAGCACACCTGTCGTCCCTCCAGGAGAGCACACATATCGTCCCTCCAGTAAAGCACACCTATCGTCCCTCCAGTAGAGCACACCTATCGTCCCTCCAGTAGAGCACACGTATCGTCCATCCAGGAAAGCACACTTATCATCCCTCCAGTAGAGCACACCTATCATCCCTCCAGAAGAGCACACCTATCATCCCTCCAGTAAAGCACACCTATCGTCCCTCCAGTAGAGCACACTTATCGTCCCTCCAGGAAAGCTCACTTATCGTCACTCTCGTAGAGCACACCTATCGTCCCTTCAGGAGAGCACACGTATCATCCCTCCAGTAGAGCACACCTATCGTCCCTTCAGTAGAGCACACCTATCCACCCTCCCGTAGAGCACACGTATCATCCCTCCAGTAGAGCACATTTATCATCCCTCCAGTAGAGCACACTTATCATCCCTCCAGTAGAGAACACCTATCGTCTCTCCAGTAGAGCCCACCTATCGTCCTTCCAGGAGAGAACACTTATCATCCCTCCAGTAGAGCACACTTATCATCCCTCCAGGAAAGCACACGCATCGTCCCTCCAGGAGAGCACACTTATCGTCCCTCCAGTAGAGCACACTTATCATCCCTCCAGGAAAGCACACGTATCGTCCCCCCAGGAGAGCACACTTATCGTCCATCTAGGAGAGCACACGTATCGTCCTTCCAGGAGAAAACACGTATCGACCCTCCAGGAGAGTACACGTATCGTCCCTCCAGAAGAGCACACCTGTCGTCCCTTCAGTAGGACAAACTTATAGTCCCTCCTGGAGGGCAAACCTATATTACATTCAGTAAGGCAAACCTATAGTCCCTCCTGGAGGGCAAATCTACAGTCGGTCCTGGATGGTAAGCATATAATTCTCCAGGACGACAAACATTAAGTTCCTTCAAGAGGACAAACGTCAAATCCCTTCAGGTGAACACACCTATCATCTTTTCAAGAGGAGAAACCTATAGAACTTCCAGGAAGACAGACATATAGCCCGTTCACAAGAACAAACCCATAGTTCCTTCATGCGGTCCAACATATAGTTCATTCAGGAGAACAGACCTAAAGTCCCCTATGGTCAAACATCATAAAGGACACACTAGCTTCACAATTACCGTATTCACACAATGGGTGATGTCTCTCCCCATGCTCAATGCCAAGAAAGCCGGAAGTTCCACAGCTGAAATCGTCCCATGCTCCATTGTTGCCAGGCAACAGCGCCACACAGTCCTCATTACTTCCGTGTGTCACGTGTGCTGGCAACCAGTTCGTGTAGGTAACGGTGTGGCCTGTATTTAAAAAGATCAAATATTACCCAAATATTTTTTACATAAAACCCAATATTTGCATTTTGCAAAATATCGTTATATTTAAATTATATTAGACCATGGTAGACCGTTTTATATTAACATCGGTGAGTTGAGCAACTGCCCCCCACCCATTAATGATTTACATATTAAGTTCAGCTGCATGCGAAGCCAGTTACCGTTGGTCCACACAAACTGTCCCTCATTCTTTCGGTCACTGAGACCAATCCAAACAGGCGAGGATGAGTTGTGTCTCATCATGAACGCCTCGACGTATCGCTGTTCCTGCTCGTCGTTGATGTTTACAAGGTGGCCTCCGTCCTGGACGCAAGTTCGTTCGGCGTGAACCCAAATCTCCTTATCCGTGTAGAAACTATAACAACTGCGTCTAAATTGCCCAATGCTTGCAATAGTTTCAAGACTGGATTGTTCATGCTTGCATAACTGCATGATGCCTGTTGTAATATAATTGAATTATTTAAGCCTCGACAGAGCGTTAATATTTAAGTAAAAATTTTGTGCAAGAACAATTTGTTGATTTCTTTTATATAAAATCATTTATCCAAGCTTATTTTAAGGAGTTGAATAATGATTCCAACATCTTGAGACAAAATTATACAACATCTTCAATGTGTTAGATTATCATTGATGGAGAGCAAAGCTGCGCAGATACGTACCATCAGTGTTGATCAACGAATTTGGATCAGGGGTTGTTTTCATCATGTCATTAATTGCATCTGAAAAACATAAATATATGCAGACCTTTGCAGCTGTTTTGGCGATAATCTGTAATTTATATTCGTAGCAATCGCTTTTATCAGTAAAATGAACAGACACATGCAGTGAAAAAAACTCTCAAGCGCATCCAAATTATACGAGCGATATCAAGGTTAACATATATCACGGAACGGGAGTTTATCGAGCTGTAAAAATATATACCGTTCAAAAAGACCGAACTAAATCGAAATAACCTAAATCATGATCAAATATAAGTTCAAAATAATGTCATAATGTTCCAAAATAACATCAGTCTCCATACCGAATTCACACACGTACGAGTGGCCATTATAGAGCAAATTAGGGCTGCAGTGCACGTCCTCCCATTGTCCTCCGTGGTCCATCCACATGGCTACACAGTCTTCATTGAACGGAAGGCTCGTCTTACGACCGGGATACCAGTGGGTGTAATTGACTGGATCGCCTGTTGATGCGTGTAACTCAAACACATTCGTGAATAGTTAACATTTTTGGATATTAAAACAATATGTGAGCACATAGATCTACACGACTTATAACATGAACTTTAATACACAGAACACAAATTAAGAATACCTTTAAATATATTTTAAAGTAATTTTTCCAACAGACAGCAGACACTGCACCTAACCAGGTGAAAAATAATAATATATATAAACACTCGCATACCGTTTGTGGTCACTTACCATCCAGAGCTACCAAAAATAAAAAACATCATTGACCGCCACTGGACCACAATCGAAAAATCAAACAAGCTTAAACGTTTATTTCCTNGTAACCTTAACATACAGAATTCATGTTAAAGGACATGCATGCAATGCATTTTCACCTGAAGTCCATACAAATGTTTCTTCGTGTTCTCGGTCGTTCAGCCCGATCCAAACATGGTCATCGTGGTATTGCTTGACCACCTGGTATATTTTGTTCTGTTGTTCGTCGTTTTCGATGTGGACTAAATGTCCGCCACGACTTTTACAGTCGTTCTCAGCATCCGGCCATGATTTTGTCTCCCTTACAAGTTCGTAGCACGTCTGGTCAATAGTAAAGAGCTTGCCATCAAGGGCGGCGGCTAGCAAGAATACAGTCTCTTCGCATCCGTAATGCACTGGCAATGAAACAAACATAATAATAATAATAATTTCCATACATTTTAACCGTATAATTACTTTTAAACAAATAGCAAACATTACATTTTCATACAACAGTACATTCCTACAATGAATGCCTACAGCTTATCGATCAAATAAAGTGAAATATCTTAATCGACTCCGACTTGCATTGGCGAATTTCGAAACTGCAAAGTTTCATAGTCAAGGGACAAGTTTTACCTCCTGCCACAGGATTAAGCGACGTTGGTGTTGTTGTTGCTGTCGTGGACTGGTCAGTCATGACTGCAGTAGATGGTACTGTTGTTGATGCTGTTGTTGTTGGGGCTGATGTTGTTGGTGTTGTTGTTGTCGTCGTTGCCTGGTCGGTCATAATTGCAGTAGCTGGTGATGTTGTTGGTGCTGTTGTTGTTGGTGCGGGTGTTGTAGTAGTTGGTAATAAAGTGGTTACAGCTTCTGTTGTTGTCGTTACTATTGTTGATGGAATAAAAGTGGTTACTGGAATAGGATTATTAATATTAAAATAACAGCAAATATAGCTTGAAAAGGCATTTCAATACACATTGTTACTTGTGTGAATGATGAATTTGTGGTTACACAATCGACCTAATGATTGGGTCGCGGTTAATTTAGATATATATACCAGAAGTGTAGTAGCATAGTCCAAGTAAGTGATACATAATTAAAACAGATGACCAGAACTATGTTTATATAAAAAAAAAAAAAAAATGTTTCTTACGGACAGCTTATCGATCAATATAAAACACAATACACACATTAACATCGGTAAAATAACACCGTTGTAATTACTTGTTATCTTCCTTTTAACTTAGACATTGTTATTGGGGACAAAGGTATATTTCACTAAATTAGTTTAGGCATTGTTGTTAAAAGCAAAGTTTGAGATCACCTTTATGTTAAAGTGATGACTGTTATGTCTAGAGGTTTCAATAATACGGATAAAAAAAATATACTTTGCACAAGGGGGATATTTGACGAAGGAAAGTGGGTAGGGGTTTAAACATTATTTTCAAACAATAAAAATAAACGAGCCTAAATCTATGGTCCTGTGAATACACTACATTTGATTTTAATATTAACTTTTCTAAAATACAAAAAGTTATTTAAAACAATATGTACCACGCTATGTGTTTACTTAAAAAACATATTTCATTTTCAGTTTCATGGTTGTTAAAGAGACGGTGTAAGAGGTTGTTGAATACAACTTTAAAGTTGTTTACTTGCAAATAATTGATATGCACATTTTAGTATAGTATTTAATGTTAAGAAATAACATTAAAATCAACTTCCCAGCTTAACTAAAATAATCTTCGTTGTCAAACAGAAATTACCATTTATTTGGTTATAATTATACTAGATTTGGTAATTACTACATTATTTTTTGTTAAAAACTAGATTATGATATGTAACTTACACGCATCTCCTAGTGGGATAGACCCAGGACAACTTTGTTGTTCCATGTTGTCAACCAACTGCACGTACCCTACCTTAGAAAACAAAAGGTATACTTAATGCGTTAATCTTACATATACCAGAGAATATCAATCAAATTATATCAACGATTGTATAGTGGTAATCTCGATGATTATAAATATCGAAGGAAATTGAATTTAACGGGTAATACTTAAATGTACGTGCCATCAGTTTGATTTACATTTGTCGCACATGAAACCGAAACACATGTTCAAAACGTTAACAAAAGATGTACGCGCATAACTTTTATATTTATTTCTCTATTGTTTTGAGAACATAACCCACAAAGTAGGTGGAGGTATATGCTTCACGAATAAAAGATGTAGAAACTTATATAGTATATAATTATATAATCAATACATATAAATATAACATAACGAATAAAAACCTGATGCTCAAAGTACACAGAGACCCAGCCTTGCATGCCCGTGGATGACCCTTCCGCCTTACAGTCGAACTCATACATGTGTCCCAGCACAGACCTGGAGTTAGAAGTCTGGATTAAAAAAAAAAATTAGTAAATAATTCGTTGCATGAATATATAAGGGCGCAATTACTATGAAAACATTTGTTTTCGTATTGGAACTGAGTTTAATCGATCAACGCTTGACGCAGTTAATACGCTGCTGTGTCTTTATAGTCAATGTCGTGGTAAACGAGCACGAACCGAGAATGATTAAAGGAAGCGCTTAATTTTTGCTTTTCGAGTTCCACAAAATAAAATCCGATTAACTATGACAACAATTATAGTACCCATAATAATTTATTTCATTGCCGTTTCATCTCAAAACACGGAGAATATTCACCAAAAGGTATGTGTTCTATCGTTTATGAACTAGTATTTAATACACAAATTCGATAAGCTTTACTGTTTGCTAATTCTGTATTGTATTTGGTATGTATTTAACAACATTATTGCAAATATTGGTATCAAGTATGTATATTAACCAACATGTACATGTTCCATCCGATTGTAACGAAAACTATACACCGGCATGTTATGTGGATGCTTACGTCAGCTCAAATCGATAACAAAGTAGTTATAACTACAATTATGAATATAAACGAATCGAACACATAGCACGTATCACTTACCTCGTTGTACACTGCAATCTCTGGATTATAATTGCATATGCAACTGAAGTCACCACTACCAATATGAACTGTTGCCATAGCAACCACGAGAGAAAAGTATATGTCCATCCTAAGTGGTTTTAACTGCAATAGAAGCAACGTGTCATTATTGTTGTATTTTAATGTTAATATTATCAAGTTATGTCCCACGGCAAATAATAGAAAACGTATAAATTAAGATGTTAATTTTTTTTTTAAGAAAAAGTGTCATTTAAATACGTGTCTCTCATTATGCTTTCGTGTATGTTATTCTTGCAGGTTGTTAAATTTAAGTAAATGAAGTGAGACCTTAACTTGAAATAAGTGTCCACTCTTTCCACTCAGGATATGGTCGTTTTAGAACGTACATCTTAATTTATTTATTTTTTAATTAACACATAATTTAAATTGTTCGCATCAATGAGAATTTCTGTTTATAATGAACTTGAAATAAATTACACAGTCTCACCTTGTCCGAGTCACGTCAGTTCTGCCATTGGAATGTGTCATTAAGTTGTTATCTCATGTTTCCAAAATTGCAGAACTCACGATGAATGAATGGCTCGTAAAAGATAAGACATTTTAATGAGCAAACGTTTACACGATGTTTCGCTATGTTGAAATATTCGTGTAAACGAACATTAAGATCGCATCGTGAAATTATGTACTAAAACTTGTTTTCTTCATCTTTCGATACAGCACTCCTTCTAATAGAAGAGTTCGTGCCTGCGCTCATTGGTTAAAGGGTTAAACTGTACAAAGGTGCACAATTTTACCACTTATAGACGCATTCAGTAGAAACTTTAATTAATATTTGCATTCACATGTTAAGTATGTTGAATGATTGTGACGTAACCATCCAGTGAACAAATGCAAAGTATCTGCATAATGTAGTCATTGTTTTGCAATTACTAGTATTCATAATGTCGATGGGTGCATATAATAGATGCTTTTAAAACTTTTTACATCGCTATTTAGCTTTGAGCAAATACGTCTATGCTTGTTTTTGCACTACAGAATGGTTTATCATTCTATGAGTATGGTATATAATCTTATATAAAAAATAATGGTAATTATCTGAATATGAAATCTTGAAAGTATAGCAAAATTAATGACTGCACTTTAAAGCGGTTTCAGGTTGTTAAATACAATCACAGCGATGCTTTTAAGATACCATGACGCATATTTCAATATACCCCTAATACGAACCAGACTGTTAACTGGGTCGTTAATATAACAATAACAATCCATAGCATTTGGTATCGATGTCGTACACGGACGGCATCAGAAACGGCCATTAGGATACAATAGCGTACGAAAGTGCTTGGATATATTATTTTATGCTTTCCGGTGGTTTATAGAGAAATATCGGTGAATTAAAACTGATACTTACTGTTTCAAACAGTGAAAATTAACAGTGACAATTATCGATAATTGTTATTGTTTTACCGGAACTATTTGGCAAAAATACAAAAATAATCATTGTATGAATAAACAAATGTGATGGTTTCGGTGGAATATCGATTTTAATTCACTCGTCATCATGATCACTCGTGAATTAAATTCGATATTGCACCGAATCCAACAAATATCATCTATGTCATTGATTACAGAAGACGTTAAATATCGCAGGTTCAAGTCTGTAACTATGCGGAACCGTCGCGTGAGTCCGTGCTCTCCCTGGCTTTTAAATTGCTTAGAGGCCACCGGTTTAAGGCTTTGTTAAATTGGCAATTCCAATGCATTGACCCAAGAATGAATCATTTTTGGTTTTATTGTTTAAGCTGGCACTTCTACTCTTAATTATTTCTGGGCTTGAATGAAGGTTTTGCATGCCTTGTAAACTGGTTTAAAACTAAAATGCTATGCAACTTAGCGTTCTAAGGCTTTTACATCAGTTCAAATCATTTGACAAAGCTCAATATAGCTTGTATGCGCATGCCTGTGTGCCAACGTAATTTCGTTTGAGTCAAGACGATAACCTCGTCGTTCATCGTAAAATGTATAATGAAATTAATTATCATCGATGTTCCACTTGAGGCGACGGCGTATCGCGTGTAATACCCACTTCTCTCACTCAAAGGCCAAGGAATATTTAGAGGTACAAAATGTTTTGCGCATAATACAGCTTGTCCGTACTGTACCTTTGTCGTTCGCTACGCATTAAAAGACGTTCTATATATTCCACGGGTATCAGCCTTGTGTAGACGGTGTGTCGCGTGTAAGACCCGTGTCTATAGCTCAAAGGTCATGGTCACGGATAGAGAACAAAGGTCAAGTCCAAACTATAACTTCATCATCATCATGCAATTAAATATTAACTTACACACGTGGAGACGTAAGGGCGCCCCTTTTTAAAAATCAAAGCTAACACAGCTAACATTTCTTGTCTGAGCATTTTACAGCCTTTCCAGACGGCAATTTGATCTTTCAACACTCAATTAAAAAAACTTACCTGAAATGTTAACCATGCACAGATGGCGTTTCGCCTGTAAGAGCTGTCTCCTTAGCTCGAAGGTCAAGGTCCCACTTACAGGTCAAATGTCCATTTTGGCATAGTACAGCTTGTACGTATTTTCACCCTATAATTCATCAAGCAATTAATAAAATCTTTACCACTAGTGTTCACCATGTGATGAGGCGGTGTCAAGCGCAAGATATTCGCCCCTATACATGAAAGGTCAATGCCACACTTAGAGGTCAAACGTCCAGCATGTGCATTGTGCAGCTTGTTAAATAATTGCACACATTCTTGACAGTGGAAATGTATAGACGTTTTTCTAACAGGCATCTAGTTATGTTAGTATTGTGTTGTATTTATTGTCCTGTATGGTATAGGCAATTAGTCACGTGAATTATAGAATAGAAAAGACCTGCGAATAAAACAAAAACTTATCTCCTGATAATATACATTGAGTTTAAGTATTCCTCTATCAATTTATAAATGAATAACACACGTGCGATTTATGCATGCAATGAAATATGTGTTTATTCATACTTATTAGTTAAGCATTTACTAATCTCAAGTCATAACGCTCGTAAAACTACATCCTACTCTGGTAAACGAAGATCAGTTATTGGGCTTATAAATGAGCCGGGCTAATCAGGGACGATACATACCGCCTCAACTGGATTTTCGTCAAGAAGAGTCTTCCTTTAAACGCAAAATACAATAAAAGCAGAAAGTTTCGTCCATGATTAGCCTGTGCGGACTGCACAGTCTAATATGGAACGACACTTTACGCACATGCATTCAACCCCATTTTCACTCAAATGCATTCACTTTGGAAATAAAACCCATACTGGCTGTGTCTATATGCATTACATGTTGTTTTTTTCTGTAAAAAGTTAATACCTGCACATTTAAATTTATATTCACCTTTCTTTTACTTCCTTTTAAAACATGTGAAACATAATGTTAACGATATCACGAGTCGCTGAGACAGCAGTCACAATAAATGTTCACATTCATACTTTATCAGGGATGTGTAAAATTACCCATATACCCGTCTCCGATAACACGATAAATGTTAATGTTATTGTTATAGAAAAGGATTGGATTTCGTAAAACGTTGTTTTTGAATTGCATTAGAGCTGGATAACAAACGATTCGTTATTTTGGAAACCATAACAATAAAATGTGTGAATAATTGTATATGCAAATAAGTCAAATGGTCTGTTCGAATAAACAATGTTGAACATGATGTGTCGACTGATATGTGTATGCATCGTTTGCGCGTGGATTCTGCTCGACGAAAAGTGCGAGGCAGCAATTATGTATAATATGTTTGAGAAAGTATTTATATAAAATGTGTTAGGTTGTTGTTTTTTAATTCATATTTCGAAATGAATTATCCGATTAGCCTGCTTTGCGACTTATTAACTATCATAACAGACACATAAAAAACATGTTCAGGCGTATCGATGAAGGTATTTTAATACAAAGTTTGCTGTCCTTTGTTACATGACTTGGCTACACTTATGACTTATGATTGTTTTGATATCCACGTATACTGCGTTGCATATACGCAAAACAAACGTGCATACACAGTACATAGGCGGATCCAAGAGGAGGGTGGGGGCGGACGCGGCGTACGCCCCCCCCCTAAAATCGCTAAAGTAAAGTCAATTCATTTGATGTTTCACACTTAACTAGATCTAAATCACCTTTTTAAACTCATTTTTCTTCTTTTTCGTACACAACATTTCCCAATAATCACAGACAATCGCTAAATGTTTAAACTTAAGACTCTCTGTCGCCCGTTTTTTCGTATAAACTATGCACTTTTTTGTCATTATAAGAAGGTACTTTGATGAAAGTACATAAGGCGTGACATGCTCGAGAAATGGTTGTCAAAGCCTTCAAAATCACTAAAATCGTGGAGCTAAAATGGGGGCTTTGCCCCCCTGGACTCCCTAGCAGGGTTTATGTCTGTAATTCGAATCACCGATGAACTGAAAATTTGATCGCAAAGTTTCCGATTTATATGACATTGACAACAATTGGTTTGGACAGCACATATCTGTTGCAAACAAGTACACCCCAGGAAACCCGAAACCTTGTGGGCAGTGTTAAACCATTGGAGCAGTGTGCATTTGTATGCATATGTGCCCACATACACTTACTATAGGCCTCTACAAAGCAAAGAAATTGCAACACAATGGCTGATAATTAGGTTTTTTGTCGCCAAAAAGAATTATAAAGTCACTTTCATATAAGATATCCTGGTCTTCTCCAGATGGTATCCATGTTTTCCCAACATGGTCATTAAAACGCAAATTTCTCCACAAGAAATAATTTTCTGGAGAAACCCTGCTGAGAGGTTATGGCAGACATTTATAAGTTTGTATAAATCCTTCAATTATTGTAGTGGCTTGAAAATTAAAGCAGTATTTCTCCCCTAAATGCCTGAACATGGCCCTTTTTGCCCCATCTTCTACTTAAGGGAGCCACATTTTGCTTATTTTTTAAGAAAATGTGTCAGGATTTTTTCTACATGTAGGCCAATACCTTTGCAATCAATGTTAATACACAGTTGTTTCAAATTGGACTTGGAAAATTTTATTTTTTTCAATTTACTTAGTTCCCTATGTAAGTTTATGGTAAAATACCGAACACTGCTCCAATGGTTTTACACTGCTCACAAGGTTTTGGGTTTCCTGGGTGAAGTAGTTTATTGATGATATTGTCGGTATAATACCTTTCTTGTTCGAAGAATTAAATTAAAAATCACAAAGAGTTTCACCCAAATCAACAAAGCCACTCATAGATTGTAATTGAAACACTTCAGTATGGTAAAATATAAAATACCATGAGCGTTATATGTGTGTGATTAAGGGACACGTAGTGTCAATGACATAAATACAAAGCGACGACGCAGTATTTGAATTAGCTTTGTGTGTGTTTCTGGTTTCAGAGCTTAATTGCTACACGTGTAACGACGTAGGTCCAACAAACAAGTGCCTGAAAGTTACGAACTTCCAGGTTGCGCACGCAATGTGGCGGAAGTCGGTATCGGACTGGGACCGCCCTGTCAAGGTCGAGACATGTGAGAGTCCCCGAAACGCCTCCTGTATGGTGCTCACTTACAATAATGAGAAAGGTTTGTAACTCTTTATTCGCATTAGAAACTTATTAACTATAACTATGAAAATAGGGTTGCTCCTGTGTTATTTTAACTTGTTTCTTTAACAACAATGTTTGGTGACGGCTTTGGAGGTGATGCCTTTGTAACTTATCATTCATAGTAAACCATTTGCCTTTTACGTTTATTATTATAATGAAAATGGATATGAAACAACCCTTGGTAAGTAGTTTTTTTTTTTTCATTTATATAAAGCACTATATCATTAAGATTAAAAATGGTGTCTGTACGGTACCATAAAATAAAGTCATCAGTTCCAATCAGCGGAAGTTTAAGAGGCGTAAAGTTTGAAACGATGTTTTTGGAATTGTACAAACATGTAAGAGTAGAATCACGTGGTCATAATGTATACATAATTACGTGCATGGTCCCGTTATCACAGGCGTGATTATCGGGTTCAATATCAACTTGGGCTTGATAATTTAGAATTTTACTTTTAAAAAAAAGCAGCAAAATAATACAGGATAATATACCAATTCATTTTATACCCAATTAAATCCCGGGTGAGGTTTTATCTTAACCAGCAAATTTTACGGATGAGCCTATGTTCGGTTTAGCGTTTGTCTGGATACCTTTATTCAGTAAATTCTCTTTATTTTATATTTAACACTAGATATTTATTATAAAATCATGTATTTCACACTCATAATTCAATTCTAAAACAATTCTATCTCTAGGAGAGGTGGCTCACTTAAGTGGTTGCTCGGATGACGAAACTTTCGGACTAGATCCAAACAAATCAGCCAGGTACTTGCCCATCACAAAACACTTGCAAACGGACAACCNTGTGTAGCAGATCCTATGTATACGTACTGAAGTGTTATTGTGTGTAGCAGATCCTATGTATACGTACTGAAGTGTTATTGTGTGAAGCAGATCCTATGTATACGTACTGAAGTGTTATTGTGTGAAGCAGATCATATGTATACGTACTGAAGTGTTATTGTGTGTAGCAGATCCTATGTATACGTACTGAAGTGTTATTGTGTGTTGCAGATCCTATGTATACGTACTGAAGTGTTGCAGTGTGAAGCAGATCATATGTATACTTACTGAAGTTTTATTGTTTGTAGCAGATCCTATGTATACGTACTGAAGTGTTATAGTGTGTAGCAGATCCTATGTATACGTACTGAAGTGGTATAGTGTGAAGCAGATCATATGTATACGTACTGAATTGTTATTGTGCGAAGCAGATCCTATGTATACGTACTGAAGTGTTATTGTGTAGCAGATCCTATGGATACGTACTGAAGTGTTATTGTGTGTAGCAGATCCAATGTATACGTACTGAAGTGTTATTGTGTGTAGCAGATCCTATGTATACGTACTGAAGTGTTATTGTGTGTAGCAGATCCTATGGATACGTACTGAAGTGTTATTGTGTGTAGCAGATCATATGTATACGTACTGAATTGTTATAGTGTGTAGCAGATCCTATGCATACGTACTGAAGTGTTATAGTGTGAAGCGGATCCTATGTATACGTACTGACGTGTAATTGTGTGTAGCAGATCCTATGTATACGTACTGAAGTGTTATAGTGTGTAGCAGATCATATGTATACGTACTGAAGTGTTATTGTGTGAAGCGGATCCTATGTATACGTACTTAAGTGATATAGTGTGTAGCAGATCATATGTATACGTACTGAAGTGTTACAGTGTGTAGCAGATCATATGTATACGTACTGAAGTATTATAGTGTGTAGCAGATCATATGTATACGTTCTGAAGTGTTATTGTGTGTAGCAGATCCTATGTATACGTACTGAAGTGTTATAGTGTGTAGCAGATCCTATGTATACGTACTGAAGTGTTATAGTGTGAAGCGGATCCTATGTATACGTACTTAAGTGTTATTGTGTGAAGCAGATCCTATGTATACGTACTGAAGTGTTAAAGTGTGTAGCAAATCCCCTGTATACGTACTGAAGTGTTATTGTGTGAAGCGGATCCTATGTATATGTACTGAAGTGTAATTGTGTGTAGCAGATCCTATGTATACGTACTGAAGTGTTATTGTGTGAAGCAGATCCTATGTATGCGTACTGAAGTGTTATTGTGTGAAGCAGATCCTATGTATACGAACTGAAGTGTAATTGTGTGTAGCAGATTCTAAGACTTTTGTAGTGGCAATTAACTGGCTTCACAACCGCTTGAAAAAAAAAACATCGCATGGATTGCAGTATTTCCTTTTCTCCGATTCACCAAATCCCACCAAATAATGTGTTGTAGTTATATTTTATAAAACTGTTCGTATGTTTAAAATTTTCGCAATTGAATTTCGCCGTAGGACATGTTATTCGGGGAACTATTTTTGTAAAATTTTGATTAGATAATCGCAAGAATACTTTTAGAAGTTAGTTTTCCTGGGTGTGAGGGAAGTATTAAAGGTCATTTTCTGTTGAAGTTAGTTGGATATCTACCGGTACACATTAAGGTCTCGTTGGCCACCGTGCATTGGACTGATTTCTCAAAATTATATATTTGGCGAACACCCTCAAAGCCGGGGTAAATTGGAACTACTTTGGCTCAAAATTAAAATTTTCCCCCTTTAAGGTCACAGGAGCAGGTCCACCATAACTGACTCGTGAAGAAGCAGACGGACCTGTCAATTAACTATGAGATACACACACGAAGTAAGTCAGAGGCTTCCTGTTTCAGTGGTTAGGACACGCTCTTCTCACGTAGGCGTTCCGGTTTCAATCCCCGTTCCCGGAAGAATGTGAGTTTAGTTGATGGTCACCATACCGGACACGTAGGGTTTACTCTGGGTACTCCGCCCCCACCACCACCCGCACACACAATACAAGACAACAACAAAGTTGAAAAAAAAAATAGAAAAAACTAAATGGCTGGAAATGGCATCTATAATTCAAAATACGTCCCAACTTTCGGGAGTCAAGTATGCAAATTAGTACCGTAGAAGCGGCGACACGAATTACCTAATTCTACCCAAATCTTCNTGTCGCCATCGTACTATCGCATTGTCGCCATCGTCCTATCGCATTGTCGCCATCGTACTATCGAATTGTCGCCATCCTACTATCGCACTATCGCATTGCCGCTCTCTGGATTTTAATGTGTAACCACGATGGCCCTAACGGTATTCCGAAAACATGTGCTCCAGTTAATGAGTATGTCATGCCGACCAATTATAGCACGTATATAAATGCTATGCTGTGTTACCGTTCTCGTGATTTTACAAACACTACGTTAATAAAACACATAGTATTCATGGAAGTAGTACACGTTTACAGTAACCTTAACACTCCCCCCCCCAATCCCCAAGAAACTTTATTTGGTGAGTCGGGACCACGAACAAAGAATAATTTTACCTCCACAGTTTAACTTCCTGTTACACAGTGTTTGAACCGCTTAAAGCGTATGCTTTAGTCTAGCACTATACATTCTTCTATTAAAGTACACAAAACAGAAGTTTTTTTTCTATTTAATATTTTATACGCTTTAAACTGGTACGTTTGTGTCCAATTA
>VMBQ01006058.1:64149-107299 GCA_007657795.1 Dreissena rostriformis | reverse complement strand
TCTGGATTTCACTTTGCGATATTCCATAAAGGATAACATTACAGAAGTCAAGATGTGATATGACTAGGGATAGCACGACAATTTCAGTTGCTTCCTTGGTGAGGTACTTTCTGGTGTTTTTGATTTTCAGATAATTAAGCATTGCTGGTCGGCATTTGCGCTTCACATGTTCCTTGAAAGTTATTGTCTCTTCTAAGAATGCCCCCAGATATCTAATACAGCTTTCGACCTCGATGTAATCACTGGCTATATTGATTTTTTTGGTGTTACACTTGTTATGTTGATCAAGGTCCGTATTCACCAACCCCTTCTTAGACTTAAGAATTAAGAATAGACTTTGAACCAAGAAAAATACGTGCTAAGAAATGGTTGGTTAATATGGGCTAATGCCTATATGTGTTATCTGTGAGTAAGCAATTTAATTGCATGTGTTTTAGTGAACAAACTGTATACAAAACACAAAGCATTGTATTCAAATCTTGAAAAACTGTGAGCGCACGAATACTTGACATACAATTGTCACAAGAAATGCGCGGATTTTATTCTAAGCTAACCAATCATCTGCTAGTGTCGTGCAATCAGTGGTGATTTGCCGTTCACGTGATGGGAATGCACTATTTACTTTATGAATCATATAGAAGTACGTGGAAATGATTGAAAACATGTTGTGTTGTTTTGTTGTGAAGGGAGAAAATAGTTGTACACAATAGATTGTAACAGCAAGTTCCAACACAATATCAAATGTTATGGCTATATTTAAGACGCTCGACAGACGTTATTTGACTTCTAGTACTCATTTGCTATTTGTTATAATTAGTTTATCAAAAAACACAGACACGTTTTGCCCTTGAAATATTACAGTGACTAGATAGCAAACATTTACCTTTTAATTTAGCTCGACAACATTGACGTTTCACTCGAGAACTCCAGTAGCAAAAAAATGAGGCGTGGTTCCTATATTTGCACTCGGTTTTGTGCGTGCGTGTTTTGCACGAGTTTAATGAGGCAATACAGTATACTTAGCGGGACTTGATTTAATTGATAAAAATCGCTTTAAGTGCGGAAACTAATGTATTATACGCAATGGTACGTGAATATATTCATGCATTAAGATCGGTGCCAGGTGATAATTGGCGTTACATACGAACAAATCTACTTGTTAACTCTCAAAATATTTGTAAATTGTGTTTTTACGATTGGATTTTAACATTTACTAGTCTATGCGACTACATATCTACCTTGTATAAATATCCATTTTTAATCTAAAGCCAAGAGTTTGCGCAAGATACCTGGTCCAACATGATATATGAATATGTACGGTAGAACAGATGTAGAAAGTGCATGTTTAATATATATATATACAGTACAGCTCACGCAAAACAAGCAAATTCCGCGATTCGCAGAGTTTGGCGACATCGAGTGTACGCGGAGTCGACTTGTAGGGCGTTCAGTTACAGCAAACGTTCGCAATAGTTCGCGAACTATCGCGAACGTTCGCTTTTGAACGCTCGGTTCGCCGCGAACGTTCGCGAACCGAAGCGACCCGTCTCGGAAGGTAGTTCGCTATAGTTCGCTAGCGAAACCAAGATGGCTGATAAGTAAGTTGTTGTTGTTGTTTAGCGCAATTTCAGTGTAACTTCGATATTTTTTCATTTTTTTTGTAGTATATAAAATTAATTGAATTATAAACATAGTGTATTGTGTTGGTTAAGTACTGTATGTCTTATTAGCGATTTCCTCCATCAAAATCGCAATCAATTCTCAGGGAGCCGCCATCTTGAAAAGTTCGCGCCGAACTTATCGTTCAATAAGACCGAATCGGAAACGAACGATCATTGGCGAACGTTCGCTGTAACTGAACGCACTANTCATCATCATCATCATCATCATCATCATCATCATCATCATCATCATCATCATCATCATCATCATCATCATCATCATCATCATCATCATCATCATCATCATCATCATCATCATCATCATCATCATCATCATCATCATCATCATCATCATCATCATCATCATCATCATCATCATCATCATCATCATCATCATCATCATCATCATCATCATCATCATCATCATCATCATCATCATCATCATCATCATCATCATCATCATCATCATCATCATCATCATCATCATCATCATCATCATCATCATCATCATCATCATCATCATCATCATCATCATCATCATCATCATCATCATCATCATCATCATCATCATCATCATCATCATCATCATCATCATCATCATCATCATCATCATCATCATCATCATCATCATCATCATCATCATCATCATCATCATCATCATCATCATCATCATCATCATCATCATCATCATCATCATCATCATCATCATCATCATCATCATCATCATCATCATCATCATCATCATCATCATCATCATCATCATCATCATCATCATCATCATCATCATCATCATCATCATCATCATCATCATCATCATCATCATCATCATCATCATCATCATCATCATCATCATCATCATCATCATCATCATCATCATCATCATCATCATCATCATCATCATCATCATCATCATCATCATCATCATCATCATCATCATCATCATCATCATCATCATCATCATCATCATCATCATCATCATCATCATCATCATCATCATCATCATCATCATCATCATCATCATCATCATCATCATCATCATCATCATCATCATCATCATCATCATCATCATCATCATCATCATCATCATCATCATCATCATCATCATCATCATCATCATCATCATCATCATCATCATCATCATCATCATCATCATCATCATCATCATCATCATCATCATCATCATCATCATCATCATCATCATCATCATCATCATCATCATCATCATCATCATCATCATCATCATCATCATCATCATCATCATCATCATCATCATCATCATCATCATCATCATCATCATCATCATCATCATCATCATCATCATCATCATCATCATCATCATCATCATCATCATCATCATCATCATCATCATCATCATCATCATCATCATCATCATCATCATCATCATCATCATCATCATCATCATCATCATCATCATCATCATCATCATCATCATCATCATCATCATCATCATCATCATCATCATCATCATCATCATCATCATCATCATCATCATCATCATCATCATCATCATCATCATCATCATCATCATCATCATCATCATCATCATCATCATCATCATCATCATCATCATCATCATCATCATCATCATCATCATCATCATCATCATCATCATCATCATCATCATCATCATCATCATCATCATCATCATCATCATCATCATCATCATCATCATCATCATCATCATCATCATCATCATCATCATCATCATCATCATCATCATCATCATCATCATCATCATCATCATCATCATCATCATCATCATCATCATCATCATCATCATCATCATCATCATCATCATCATCATCATCATCATCATCATCATCATCATCATCATCATCATCATCATCATCATCATCATCATCATCATCATCATCATCATCATCATCATCATCATCATCATCATCATCATCATCATCATCATCATCATCATCATCATCATCATCATCATCATCATCATCATCATCATCATCATCATCATCATCATCATCATCATCATCATCATCATCATCATCATCATCATCATCATCATCATCATCATCATCATCATCATCATCATCATCATCATCATCATCATCATCATCATCATCATCATCATCATCATCATCATCATCATCATCATCATCATCATCATCATCATCATCATCATCATCATCATCATCATCATCATCATCATCATCATCATCATCATCATCATCATCATCATCATCATCATCATCATCATCATCATCATCATCATCATCATCATCATCATCATCATCATCATCATCATCATCATCATCATCATCATCATCATCATCATCATCATCATCATCATCATCATCATCATCATCATCATCATCATCATCATCATCATCATCATCATCATCATCATCATCATCATCATCATCATCATCATCATCATCATCATCATCATCATCATCATCATCATCATCATCATCATCATCATCATCATCATCATCATCATCATCATCATCATCATCATCATCATCATCATCATCATCATCATCATCATCATCATCATCATCATCATCATCATCATCATCATCATCATCATCATCATCATCATCATCATCATCATCATCATCATCATCATCATCATCATCATCATCATCATCATCATCATCATCATCATCATCATCATCATCATCATCATCATCATCATCATCATCATCATCATCATCATCATCATCATCATCATCATCATCATCATCATCATCATCATCATCATCATCATCATCATCATCATCATCATCATCATCATCATCATCATCATCATCATCATCATCATCATCATCATCATCATCATCATCATCATCATCATCATCATCATCATCATCATCATCATCATCATCATCATCATCATCATCATCATCATCATCATCATCATCATCATCATCATCATCATCATCATCATCATCATCATCATCATCATCATCATCATCATCATCATCATCATCATCATCATCATCATCATCATCATCATCATCATCATCATCATCATCATCATCATCATCATCATCATCATCATCATCATCATCATCATCATCATCATCATCATCATCATCATCATCATCATCATCATCATCATCATCATCATCATCATCATCATCATCATCATCATCATCATCATCATCATCATCATCATCATCATCATCATCATCATCATCATCATCATCATCATCATCATCATCATCATCATCATCATCATCATCATCATCATCATCATCATCATCATCATCATCATCATCATCATCATCATCATCATCATCATCATCATCATCATCATCATCATCATCATCATCATCATCATCATCATCATCATCATCATCATCATCATCATCATCATCATCATCATCATCATCATCATCATCATCATCATCATCATCATCATCATCATCATCATCATCATCATCATCATCATCATCATCATCATCATCATCATCATCATCATCATCATCATCATCATCATCATCATCATCATCATCATCATCATCATCATCATCATCATCATCATCATCATCATCATCATCATCATCATCATCATCATCATCATCATCATCATCATCATCATCATCATCATCATCATCATCATCATCATCATCATCATCATCATCATCATCATCATCATCATCATCATCATCATCATCATCATCATCATCATCATCATCATCATCATCATCATCATCATCATCATCATCATCATCATCATCATCATCATCATCATCATCATCATCATCATCATCATCATCATCATCATCATCATCATCATCATCATCATCATCATCATCATCATCATCATCATCATCATCATCATCATCATCATCATCATCATCATCATCATCATCATCATCATCATCATCATCATCATCATCATCATCATCATCATCATCATCATCATCATCATCATCATCATCATCATCATCATCATCATCATCATCATCATCATCATCATCATCATCATCATCATCATCATCATCATCATCATCATCATCATCATCATCATCATCATCATCATCATCATCATCATCATCATCATCATCATCATCATCATCATCATCATCATCATCATCATCATCATCATCATCATCATCATCATCATCATCATCATCATCATCATCATCATCATCATCATCATCATCATCATCATCATCATCATCATCATCATCATCATCATCATCATCATCATCATCATCATCATCATCATCATCATCATCATCATCATCATCATCATCATCATCATCATCATCATCATCATCATCATCATCATCATCATCATCATCATCATCATCATCATCATCATCATCATCATCATCATCATCATCATCATCATCATCATCATCATCATCATCATCATCATCATCATCATCATCATCATCATCATCATCATCATCATCATCATCATCATCATCATCATCATCATCATCATCATCATCATCATCATCATCATCATCATCATCATCATCATCATCATCATCATCATCATCATCATCATCATCATCATCATCATCATCATCATCATCATCATCATCATCATCATCATCATCATCATCATCATCATCATCATCATCATCATCATCATCATCATCATCATCATCATCATCATCATCATCATCATCATCATCATCATCATCATCATCATCATCATCATCATCATCATCATCATCATCATCATCATCATCATCATCATCATCATCATCATCATCATCATCATCATCATCATCATCATCATCATCATCATCATCATCATCATCATCATCATCATCATCATCATCATCATCATCATCATCATCATCATCATCATCATCATCATCATCATCATCATCATCATCATCATCATCATCATCATCATCATCATCATCATCATCATCATCATCATCATCATCATCATCATCATCATCATCATCATCATCATCATCATCATCATCATCATCATCATCATCATCATCATCATCATCATCATCATCATCATCATCATCATCATCATCATCATCATCATCATCATCATCATCATCATCATCATAATCATCATCATCTTCATCATCAGCAGCAGCATCAGCATCATCAGCATCATCATCATCATTATTATCATCATCACCACCATAATCATCATCAT
This sequence comes from Dreissena rostriformis, assembly GCA_007657795.1. Lineage (NCBI taxonomy): Eukaryota > Metazoa > Mollusca > Bivalvia > Myida > Dreissenidae > Dreissena > Dreissena rostriformis. The sequence continues at coordinate 100,504 of VMBQ01006058.1, read as the reverse complement.
CGTCATCATCGTCATCATCATCATTGTCATCATCATCATCATTGGCACAAGTCCGACTGGAAAAGTGGATCGTACAGTGCATTTGATTGTTAGTTTTGAGCCATGTACGCAGACGTACTGACAATCATGTATATTGCTTTTGTGTTTTACTTATTAGAACATCAAGCACACCAATTGTTATCTTATCTTTTGTTACTTATACTGACACGACGTTATTCATGGTATGTATATGTAAACTACGGAACAAAACAATATAGCTGTCAGTACATTTGATATACCAAACAATACAGCTGTCAGTACATTTGATATGCAAAATGATGTTAAATAAATGCGCTAATCTGACAATAAATGCTATGTTATTATCGTAGAGATCATGTTAATCACGGCTTTAAATCTTGAGACTTCTTTGTTAGTTTTATTGTTGACACGACGTTCCAGTTTAGCCAGCTTTTTGAAGAAGTGTAAAAGTTGTTTAATGCTTTGAAACTAGAGGTAAGATTTACGCAATTATTCTAATTTCAGTTAGGTATACTATTTATCTAGCATTCATTTTTGGAACAGAATATAACGTTCACTTTTCAAGAATATTAACATTATATATAAACTACAATTGCAATGGAGCATAAAACGGATTATTTCACTCTTGTGTTATTGATATTTAAAAAATATGTTTTTCATTTTGACACTTGATCATACAAAACAATATTTTATGATTTATAACCTTAAGGTAGTGGGACTCTACTGGGTACTTTTCCAGAAACACAATTTGCTTTTGTCTCCACATTGTAAATTGTAAATCACAACTTATTAAAAAAATATAAAACGATAAGCATATATTTTGTTGGTGATTTTAGAGGAAAAATTCGTTATTTTTTTCCCTCTTAGGTCTACTTATTAACTGGTTTTTCAACGCAATATTCGTCTGAAAGTTCGAGTATCGTTGTTTTCAAGTATTTCAAGAGGCGGATGTCTGTTATCGGCCCAAAACATGCTAGTTAAGAGCAACACTTCAGTTTGAATTACACAAAGGAAACAGATGGTGTTTATGCTTAAGCATGTAACAAAATATGCATAATAGATCCGGACTGTGACTGCGTTATAACGCTTGGTTTTGGAATCATTAAACATATAAGCAAGAAAAAAACATACCATTAACTTATGTCCAGCGTATGTTTGGTTTTAATCCTACGTACGTGTCATCAGCGTTTCGAAACAACTTAACGGATATCAGTGTTGATTTGAAATTCAAATCTATTTCAGAACTAAAAGCAGTGATATAAAAAGGCACCATGTCAGGACACATCGGAAAGGTCGTTTGCTTCGTCTTCGTCCTGATGACGTCAGGTCACGTGAAAGGACAGACGCATGATGTGGCACATCTGAACAGAAGGCTGACGATCATCAAGAATTCAGTCGATGACGATATCTTCGACATTCGGGTCGAGATCATGGAGCTGAAGACGATCGTCGAGCAGATGGTGGTCGGTCAGAGGAACGCTAGCGATGGGTCCATTATTGGTAAGAAAATTACAGCAGAGAAATATTAATAATAGTTTAAAGATATGGAATGTATCTTAATGACACGTGCCTCCTTGTGGACCAGGGTTCTGTTTTACCAAAGATCTTAAGACAAATAAATAGTTTCGATTGAGTTTTTTAGCTTCAAATATAAAAGAGTACGGATAACATGTCAGATATACATGTGAAGATTATACAGAATATACCGCTACCGAACTGATTAACTTAACTCAAGTAATCATAGATGTTTGTGCAAAACGTATTTAAATAATTACGTAACTAAAACCTTTCATGTAATGATTTATTTAGCGTGCTCCAAAACTGCTCAGCCTTACTTGAACTTGTTATGACTCGTCAATGAAGATTTTTAAATGTAAAATGTTTCCCAAACATACCATGTACTGGTATAGAAATACATGCATTGTAATTAGTTAATTAGACATGGGTTGATGAAAACACTGTTTTACTATCTGAATAAACAATCTCGAGAAGAATACTAGAACATGCTATAGTACAAGTTCATTAAAGAACAAATATACTTAGCCTCTTTTCCTGTATGTTCGGCCAATAAGGAGTTAAACGGACTGTTATACTGAATAAAATAATGTCAACACATGTGAGACATTTGATTAAAATTTGTATAACTTAACAACACAATATGGGCAGAACAATTTACATATCGATATTTCCTTAGTAACAGGTCAATTCTAGGAAGGCATCATAGCAACCCTGATTTGTTCTATTCTATCCTATCAATATGTTCAGTCAAAAATATGAGGGGAAAGCACTAGACGTTCTGAATAATGTTGATATAAATCATTAAATAAATATTCGTTTGTACTAATAAACAACACAAATAACCATTATCATTATTCCTTTGACCTGTCTTGCCCTTGGCGAAATGAGGGACGACGACACAGAGATCCTCCGCCAGTCATGTCTGTTGTTGCCTGCTTAGAGTACCTCATACATAGGGTAGGACGTCGACTCTTTAACATTGTTCATCCAGCTTTTACTTCTAACGGCTTCAAAGGCGACCTCACTGTAGCGTGCTCTGGAGCACAGTCTTGCACAGACAGTCTTATCTGGTGACATGTCCAATCCAGCTCTCGTCGTTTGACCGTCGGCAGAATGGGCCCTTGTGGACCAACAAGTTATGCTGTCATGTTTAGGACGTACTCATTCGTCCTGTGCTCCATGAAGGAGATGAGGAGCAGTCTTCGGAGACACTTGTGTTTAAAGGCCTGTATCCTGCGTTCTGTCTTCGCGTTAAGAATGCAGGTCTTGCAGGGGTACAGTAGGATGACAACAGTACTACAAGGGACTAATAGAGAGTGTACTTGGTAGGGAATCTGATGAAGTTGCTTGTTCAAAACGTGCTCAGTCTGTCCATCGTTGCGTCGCCATGGCAATTCTCATTCGGACCTCAACGGTACTTGATAAGGGCTGCTAACAAGAACTTGAAGCTCGTCACTTCTTCCAGCTTCTAGCCGTTCATGGTCATATCTGAACTGATTTTGGTCGTGTTGTTCACAATGATCTTTGACTTATCCGTGCCGCCCTCCATTTCGTATGCTCCTGTGTTCATATAGTCCATTGGTGAGGTCTTGGAGTTCACTTCTGTTGCCATCCATGAAGTTAATGCCATCAGCGAATCTCTAGTTGGGCATGGGTCTTTCACAAATGGAGATAGATATGATCTTGGAGGCTCCTCTGCATTTTCTTCTCAAGGAAATTGTTGAAAAGGACCGGGAGTGTAGATTTCCCTGACGATCTCGCACTTCGGTCCATTGAGAAGTACCATGCTGCTGGCGTTTCTGTATAGTTCTTGGATGACTTGTTCAAGCCCTTCGTCAATGTTGAATCCGCTCAGAACCTGTTATAGGCTATCATGTCACACGCGTTCGAAAGCTTTATGAAAGTCGATAAAGTTACCGAAAAGCTCACGCTGGTGATGCAGATGTTTCTCAATGATGAATCTGCAGTTGAATATCTGTTCCACTATGCTCCGCCCAGCTCTGAATTCAGCCTGCAATTCCCTGGCCTTACTTTTTTTCAATCGGTTTAGGATGATGCATAGCATGACTTTGCTGGAATGGCTGATGAGGCTGAAAGTGCGGTCATTTTCGCACAGCTTGTTGTTCACCTTTTTTGGTAGGGGAATGACCAGAGACTGGGTCCACTCCAAAGGCCACTTCTTCTCCTCCCAGATCTTCTGGCATAATGCCGTCATTGCTGCAGTCATGTTCAAGCGGGTAGTTGGAGAGGTCACTGCAGTATTCAGTCTACCAGTTCAGGAATGCGGCAATTTCGGCCAGAAGTTTCTCGTCAGTGTCTGCTATAACACAGGCCAAATGCTGACTGACTGGTCTTCGTGTTGTTATTGATGATGGTGTAGGCCTTTTTACTGCTGCCTGTGGTAATCTCTTTGTCAAATTGAATGTTAATACATTGCTCTTCAATCCACTCCTTATTAACCACCTTTCATCTTATTTCTAACCTACCTGTTCACCAATATGCTGTTTAAAATTTAATATTTTATAAACAATTTGCACTTTCAGAACATAGATAGCAAAGTTTGCCTAATTTGTACCAACATTTACTTCGTTCACAACACAATCTAAAATTCAAGCGTTTTGTACCAAAAAACAACGCATAAATTATGTGATAGAATTTTCTAAAAAAACAGATTAATAAGTAAAGTTTTATAAAATCAAAAGGTCATCATTTCCAAAATATTGGGTGGCCGAAATTATAAGAATTAATTTAACTATATGAAAGAAGTATAAAAAGGCATAGATTGTTCTAAATACGACTTATACCATTTAATAATACAAGATAAGTCGTATAGGACAAGGATCGACAGGGTTTTAGCAAATGGAAATTTTAGAATACAAAATGAGCATGATATGGATCCAATTAAAGCTGCTAATATGAAGTTCATGAAATTATAAACATATGATATAGGTCGCTCGTCATCAGAGTACAGTATTATAGTAAAGCCTTTAAATCTTTCTGGACAGGCCAGAGAATGACAGGTGTTGATCAAAAGGAGATTACAGACCTCAAAACCAAGTTAACTACGCATGAAAACAGACTGAACACATTATTTAGTACTGTCAACGAAACTCAAGTGGAACACTCCGCACTTAAAAGTAAAGTCAAACAATTGATCGAGAAAAATGAAAACGAAGAGAAAAGAAACGAACTGATGAACAACTTAAAAACCGAACTGCTTCTCCAGTTAAACGCAGATTTTGAAACTAAATGCGGCGACAGAGTCAACGCTCTTCAAAAGAAGTTTGAACAAACCGCAGCGTTGATGATAAAAGGTTACACGAACCAGAAGACGCATATGTCTGATCAAATACATAACATTTCCCAGTCGGTGATCTCCGACCTAAACAAGCTGCGTACGAGGATAGACCAGGCAGATGCGGAGGTAGTTAAAGTGAATGGAGAAGTGAACACGCTTAAAGCCAACGAATCCGTCAACAAAAATGTAAATGAAGTTGAAAGAAACAAATTGATAAACAACTTAGAAGCTCAACTTCTCCAGTTGAACGCAGTCGTTGAAACAAAATTCAACGACAAAGTCAACGCTATACAAAAGAAGTTTGAAGAAACCGAAGCGAGGATGATGAAAGATTACAAGAATCTGAAGACGCATATGTCTGATGAAATGCATAACATTTCCCAGTCGGTGATCTCCGACCAAAACAAGCTGAGTACGAGGATGGACCAGACAGATGCGAATGTAGTTAAACTGAATGGAGAAGTGAACACGCTTAAAGCCAACGAATCCGTCAACAAAAATGTAAATGAAGTTGAAAGAAACAAATTGATAAACAACTTAGAAGCTCAACTTCTCCAGTTGAACGCAGTCGTTGAAACAAAATTCAACGACAAAGTCAACGCTATACAAAAGAAGTTTGAAGAAACCGAAGCGATGATGATGAAAGATTACAAGAATCTGAAGACGCATATGTCTGATGAAATGCATAACCTTTCCCAGTCGGTGATCTCCGACCAAAACAAGCTGAGTACGAGGATGGACAACAGAGTCAACGCTCTTCAAAAGAAGTTTGACGAAACCGCTGCGGTAATGATGGCAGATAACAAGGATCTGAAAACGCACGTGTCCGATCAAATGAAAAATCTCTCCCAGTCCTTGATCTCCGAACAAAACAAACTGAGTTCGAGGATTGACAAGGCAGAAGGAAATATTGTTAAGCTGGATGGTGGAGCGAACAAGCTGGATGGCTTTTCGAGAGCGATTGCAGAGATGAAAACGAAGACTGACAAGTGCTGCATAGGTAATTAGGGTTATTATAGTATAGTTAAAGAACCATCATATACTTTTATAATATGACCGTAGACATTTATAGACACTGTACATAATATAAAAACAGACAAAGAGAAACATAATTTATGAATCAAGTATTACACGCACACAAACACATACGCACGCGCACACGCACGCGCACACGCACACGCACGCGCACACGCACGCGCTTACGCACGCACACACACACGCACGCACACACACAAACACTCACACACACACGCACACACGCACACACACACAAACACACACACGCACGCACGCACGTACGTAAGCACGCACGCACGCACGCACACATCATTATCATCATGATCAATTGCATTTTTAGCATTGCCGTCATAACTGTCTCGTCTAAAAATCAACATATCCAGTGGGACAATAACATGGTGAATAAAGCAAATTAAATTGATTGTTATCTCAGAATGCATACATTTCTATAGTCAATTTTTATTCATACACAATACAAGAAAAGTTGTCATATGTAGGTAAAAAATAAAATTTCACATTTTTATTGAAATACGTATGCCCTTGTTGCCCGGTGAAAACAAAAGCATAGGCCAAAACAACATTCAACTGACGTAAAGCATATCATCCTTATTTTTTAAATCCATGCACTGCATATACTTTTCTCTACGATATGTCATTTTTGCTGTTTTCTTCTACACTATGGATTAATACAATCAGTATATGAATTTTGCTTTTAAAATTTTAAGTACGGCCAACAATTGTAAATTCATGTATAAGTTTGCTACAGGAAATAGACAATAACAATTTAGATGTATCTTGTGGATTCTGACACCCTTGAAAAACAGCTCAGAATCCACCAATTAAGTTTAATTATTTGGTCAAATTCATTCTTTAGATTGTGGTGATCCAACACCAGACCATGGAACAGTAAACACCACAGAAACAACGTATGGAACTGTTGTTCAAATATCCTGCAATCATGGTTACGTACTGAGCGGAACGAGCATCATCAAATGCAACGTTGACTTTGTCTGGTCTGAATCAGCTACGTGTATCCCATATGGTAAGGGTGTACTGTGAATGTTTTATTCATGGAACTCATTTAAATTGGTGACGCTTTGGGTTTGTTTCTTAAGTTGAAATTTCTCCGTATTCAATAGTATTTCAGTCATATCACGGACAATGGGTTAGCTGGTTTTACCAGTACTTAGTGTACATACTTAGGCAGTAACTTAACACTGCGCTACATGAATAAGGGGAAAGAGGGAAATGGCCATTTAATGGATTTCATTTCTAATCACTAAGTATCAACTGAGCTAGCCGGTCAGGTTCCGCTTTTTGATAGTATTTAAGAAACACACTCAAAACGCATTATTTAATATAGGTATGTGCCTTACTTAAACACATTTTTAAAGCATATGAACGTTATAAACTATAGCAACCTGTCAGTGTGCTATCAACCAGGGTTTGAAACTAAAATGTTGGCCATGATTCTCCACCTTATTCTGACAATGCTTTTTGTACAGAAGACATTTTTGTTTTCTCGAAAAAAAATCACGAATCTAGTAGGCAACAACTAGTTTTCGTCCTTAAATTTTATTAAAAAATTTAATGTATTACATTCATATGGGCCCAATATTCTTTTGCATTTTTTAACTTCACAAAATAAATAATTATTTCTCAAAAAAACGTTTATGTTTATCAATTTGTATATACCATGTTTAGGTACTTCAGTTTATAAGTCAATTATTGTACTATGATTTGTTTTACATTATCTTTGCAATATATTTTAACTTAAGACTGCGGTAGTGCTGCTCCAGCAAATGGTGTGGCCACAGCCCCCAGTGGCACTACCTACCAACAGCAGGCTACAGTGCAGTGTAACACGGGCTACACACTTAATGGCTCATCAGTGATAGAGTGCGATGCTACCGGATGGAATGACTCTGTCTCATGTGTTTTACAAAGTAAGTGGAGTATGATATGCTGCTAACGTAACACAATAGATTGGTATTCACTTGCTAATTGAAATTCCAATTACAGCCTCTGTCTGATAATGTAAATTGGATGAAAGGTATAATACGATTCAAATCAAACAGTTCTTCCTGTTTAACTGGGCTTACTTCTATTCCATGTGATTCTATGAAACAAATAAACATAACAATCTGAAGTAATCGAACTATGTAATTTTAGTACATCAATATCAATAAAACTCTTCATGTTTCTGAACACATCACCAGTATCATCATTATCATCATAAACAACATCATGTCAACAATGGCAACATCACCATCGTTGTCGTCATCATTAGTATCATCATTAAAAACAACAAGAACATCATCATGATTATAGTGACATTCACAATCAACATAATTATAATCATCAGGATCCATTTTCAGCATTGTCGTCATCACTGTCTCGTCTTAAGCATCATACCTGTATGGATTTAACATTTGTATTAAAAGACCAATCCCCGTGTGGCTCTTTTCAGCATCAAATCCTTATTTTGTTTGTCATCTTTGCGCTGTATATACCTTCATCTACATTTTTTCAAAGGTGCCGTTTCGTACTTCACTATGCTTTTATAACATCCGTACTTGCATTTTGCTATTGCTATTTTAGTATTGCCAACAAATGAAAATTCATGTACAATGTCGCTATATGAAATAGGCAATAACATTTAAGATGTATCTTGTAGATTCTGACCCATTCAAAACAGCTCATAATCCACCAAGCACGTTTAACTATTTTGAAAATTTTGCTCTTCAGATTGTGGTGATCCAACACCAGAACAAGGAACAGTGAACACCACAGCAACAACTTATGGAACTGTTCTGAAAATATCCTGCAACCACGGTTATATACTGAACGGAACGAGCATCATCAAATGCAACGCAGGCTCTGTCTGGTCTAAATCAGCCACGTGTTACCCATATGGTAAGGACGTTCTGTTCATGAATCAGTCATGGTACACAATTTGTTTGCTGACACTTTTTGTTTGTTTCTTTTGTTGGATCTTTCGCCGTATTCCAGTCATATCACGACGTTCAGTTTACAAACTCGCGTTTTTCCTAGACTAGCTGGTTTTAACTTGAACTAAGTGAACATACTTTTCAAATGGCCGTAAAAAAATCATCACTAATAACTAAGTTGCCAGCTTTATCAACTGAGCTAGCCGGCCCTGTCCCGCTTTTTGGCACTATTGCGTCCATATCCATTAGACACATACTCAAAATACCACATTATTTAATGTAGGCTTATGCCATTCGTCGACACATTTTCAGAGTCTAGTCAGGTTATAACATATAGCTTCATGTCAGTGTGTTATCACTCACTCGGTGAGTCTCCTGACCTTATTCTTTCAATGCTTTTTGTACAGAAGACATTTTCTTTTCTCGAAAAATCCAGGGGCCAGGCTAAAATGAAAGAAATCTTTGTCTAGTGGGCCACCAGAAATTTCAATCCCTGTATTAACATTTATTTGGAATTTATTAAAATCATATTGTTCCCATAAATCTTTAATCTAATCACACTAAATAAAAATATCACACAAAGGTGTGAAGTATATCTATTTGTATATACTTCAGTTTATAGGTCAATTATTTTATTACCTTCTTTTTACATTATTATTGCAATACATTTTAACTTCAGACTGTGGTAGAGCTGCCCCAGCCAATGGTGTGGTCATAGCAACCAGTGGAACGACCTACGGGAAGCAGGCTACATTGCAGTGTAACCCAGGCTATACACTAACTGGCTCATCAATTATAGAGTGCAATGCAACCGGCTGGAATGGCACTGTGTCATGTGTACAAAGTAAGTGGTATGTTATTGACTCAAAACTATAGTATGCGATTTACTTGCTAAGAGTAAGTAAAGCAAGACAAAGTCATGCTGCTATCTATCTGAATACTATATGCATTTAAGCTGTCAAGAAGTCACGTTCGTTATAATACATGTATATTTTGTATGCGATATCATAATTGAATTCCCAGAAACAACTCGGCACATAAATGTCACTAGTATTGAAATAGCACTCCATCATAATGCTTATTGATCCCTATCAATACAATTAAATGACACGAGATTGTTTTTTTTCTGATACGGTAACACCATATTGATATCTATGTGTTGTCAATTGTTTTAAACAAGGTAATAGTATAGACAGATAAGGAACACTGCCCCTGGTGGCCATTTGTTTCCACGAACTGAAACCATTTTGTAACTCGGCCCATTGATAACTTGAGCATAGTCCCTAAGCAGGTTTAATGATGATTGAAATTGAAAAGTCACTTCTAGAGTGTTAACAAGGTTTCGTTGTAGACATTAAAGGAAAAATGCATTTCCCCTGAAAGCCATGTTTTGTAACTGACTGAAACCATTTTCAAACTCGGCCGAGATATCATTTGTTCAAATATTCTGACGAAGTTGCAAGAAGATTGAACGTATAATGTGACTTCCAGAGCATTTTTATTTTAATTTGACCTTATAACCTATTTTTCTTACCTCACATGACCCATTTCAAACTCGGTCGTGATATAATTAGAACAAATATTAAGTGTTAAGTGTTCAGAAGGTCTAAATATAGCCATACAAGAAAAAACTGCCCGCCCCCTGACTGCCATGTTTTCAACGGAATATCATGTTTTCAGAGGAATGGCATTTTAAATATCGACCCAGATGTCATCACTGCAGATATTCTGACCAAGTCTCATTAAAATTCGATAACACCTGTGACTTCTAGAGTATTAAGAAGGTTTCACTTTAGCCATATAAGGAAATCTTACCCGCCCTCTGGCGGCAATATTTTGTAACGGATCGTTACGGAGATATTGATTGAAACCAATCTTCTGACCAAGATTCTGGATCATTGGGCTAATTGGATTTCTATAATTCTAACAAGCTTTTTGTCTTTGACGTAATTTTAACCAGTGTCTAACTCCGCGGAGATATGATTGAACCAAATAGTCTGCCCAAGTTTCATGAAGATTGGACTATAAATGTGACGCCTATGGTATTAACAAGCTTTTAATTTAATTTGTGTGACGTGACCTTCGTTTTGATCTTAAGTGACACAGTTTCAAACTCGGTTAAGAAACCATTTGGACAAATGTTCTGACTAAGTTTATTAAACATTGGATACTTTATTTGACCTCTAATGTGATCACAAAGTCGACTTATCACGATGCATAATGCACAACGCACGACGAACGATGGACAAGAGACAGTCACAATAACTCCCCAAAAGTACATTGTGCTCAGGTGAGCTAAACATATTAGTGGTTATATTTATCCAAAAGTGTTGTCGCCACTGCGTTCGCACAGTTAAGACGGTAACATGTTAGTTAAGCCCATGTTAATGCTACTTAAATAAAATTATCATATTACGTCAAGTACTATGAGTGACTTCATATGTCATAAGTCATAATAAGCATAATTTTCGAACGAAAATGAATATCGCATATTGAACATTTATTGTGAAACTGTGGTGTTACAAGGGGTCACTTCATAAGACACAATAAGCTTTATTTAATTATCATAAATAACATGTTTGAACATGACAAACAACACATATAAACATTGATGAAACAGTATGAACTTAACTAATTTTTTGTTCCTTTCATATCTAACATTTGAAGTAAGCTATCTCGGAAAAAATCATGTGAAGGCGTATAAATTATTTGCAATCATAATGAGTATTTCAGTACGAAAGTGATGAACACAATTTTGAACAATTTGCAGATTGGTTACGTAGTGAACAAACAAAACACTTTGACTTTACATGGTATTGATTTAAGGAATAGCTTGTCTAATTATCGTTCGACCTAGCACACTTTATTGGTCATGAAATGGGATATAGCAGGGCAGATACACATTTATGACATTACATATACTAGCTAACAACAAGAATAGATGCTTGCAATGCGGCCCCGAATTATGTGTCGTCTGCTTACAGATGTGAAGACATGGTGTGGTGCGGGCTACTTTAAATGTACTAACGAACGCTGCATTCGGAAAGGCTTTCTCTGCGACGGGCACATTGACTGTGGTGACCGCTCCGATGAAGACAAATGCCGTAGGTTTACCGTTAAACTTGAAACTTTGGTACTTTTTCATAAAGATATTTTTTAGCATAAATCTGATGGGATCAACACAATCAATGCCGTTCATTCGACCGAGGAATGCGAAATATTAGTTTTTTCTATTTAGATATGTATATCATACAATATGATGGGTTGGAAGAAATTGAATGATGTATGTCTCCGTCAAATGTAATATTGCTGTATTTTAGTGACATATCTATAGCATAAACTCGTATGGGTCCAACGAAGATGAATATGAATTAAGTCGAATATTGAAAGTTAAAGTGTGGTACATTCATAATATATCTATAACAAAAGATCTTATTGTTCCAACGAAAATTAACTTCGTATGACGGATGTCAAATGTGACACTGTGACATGCCCTTATAGCATAATTAAAAACAAATACAGTCAAACACGTTACTTTTGCTTATTTTAATATCTTAAATACTAAACATGTTTCGGCCATAGCCGAATTATTTTTATAAATTATAAATATATAGCATACAATCCGAAGGAACCATCATAAATGAATTCGATGTTGAATGTGAAACAGTGGCATGTCCTGATATGTATAGCATAAAATCCGGTGGACTCCCCCCCACACAAAAAAAGAACTCTGTTATTCGAAGATTGAATGCGAAACCGCAATATGTGCTTGGATATCTTTAGATATCTTTATATATATTATTTACATATGACTTCTAACTTTTTAGTCTTGAAGACGAAAGCTGCTGATAAAACACCCATTAGATGTTTTCTTAAAATCTGACTTCCAGAGTGTTAACAAGCATGTTTTAATTTTACCTAAAACCTATTGTGTTTTTTACCTTACACGAACAATTTCAAACTCGACCGACATTAGGACATATTTTCTGACAAAGTTTCATTAAGATTTCCAGTAAAATATGACTTCCAGACTGCAGACAATTTTTATAAGCTTGACCTAATAACATAGTTTTTTTTAATCTCACATGACCCATTTTGAAACTCGGCCGTGATATCATTAGGACCAATGTTCTGACGTAATTTCATGAAACTATTAAAAAATGTTTCACTATGACTTTATAAGGAAAACTGCCCGACCCCCAAGTGGCCATTTTGTTTAACGGGTCCATAAAATTGTTATACTCGGCCCAGATATCATTGCAAATAAATGTAAATCCAAGTTAAATGAAGATTGGACTTAAAATGCGACTTCTAGAGTGTTTCACTATAGCCGTATAAGCAAACCTGCCCGCACTTCGGCATTCATATTTTTCAACGGGCAGGACAATTGTTCGAAAACGGCCGAGATATCTTTAAAACAAGTTTATCACGAAGTTTAAGGAAACTTGGACTAAACATATGACATCTAGAGTTTTCACAAGCTTTTTTAAATTTGACCTGGTAACTCAGTGTTTGACCTCACGCGACCCAGTATCAAACTCAGCCCAGATTTGATCGGAACACAGGTTTTGGCCAAGTTTCATGACAATTTGATTTAACATTTAGCCAAGAAAGTGTTCACAAGGTTTCTCTATTGCCATATAAGAAAACTGCGCCGCCCTCTGGCGACAATGTATTTCTACGATCTGGTACCATTTTCGAACTCGGCCGAGATATCATTAGAACAAATGTTCTAACAAAGATAAATAACGATATGACTTCTAGAGTGTTATCAAGTTTTCAATTATATTCAAATTATGAAAATACCCTACCTCCTGTTTGAACTCCCATTTTGAACTCAGCCGAGATATTATAAGACCACATGTTCTGACCAAGCTACATAAATATTGGACTGTACATGTTCCTTCTATAGTATTAAAAGCGTTTTCTTTAATTTAACCTCGTTACTTACTTTTTGATATCACTTGACCCATTTTCGAACTCGGCTAAGATATCATTGGGACAAATGTTCTGCCCAAGTTTAATGAAGATTGGAAATAAATGTGACCTTTAGTGTGTTCACATAGTACATGTTGACGAAGCTGGACGCTCAACGCACAACCAATAACAAAAGGCGACCACAAAAGCACACCCAAAGCAAAATGTAGCGCATGTGAGCTTAAAATATAAGGGGGGTTGAATGGTCTATAAGACGTTGCTTGTAAAGTAAAACCCGTTATAACGGTTAAGCCCCCCCCCATGTCCCATATTATTGTTAGTTAAATAAATGGATCGTATTACATAAAAAAGAATAAGTCACTTCCTAAGTCATAATACGCGTAAAATTTGCGTATTAAAATACTATTTGTGCACATAACGAACAAGAAAAATAACCAAACATAATATGTTTAAAGCCAACATTAATGAAACAGTATGAACTCAATTAAGTAATGTCATTTTGTTGAATCAATGTCTAAAACAATTGGGAAATCAATCATGCAAAGCATGATATTATTGCTAGTAATCAATAATTAATAATATACAAGCAATTAAATTCTTTATATACGGAAACAATGAACACAATTGTAAAAAAATTGCATATTTTTTAAATAGTGTAAACATAACTTGACACTTTGACTAACCATTTTACTGATTAAAGAAAAAGCGGGTCTAAATATCGGTCCACCCAGCAAGTCCAATTTGTCATGAAATGGGATATAGCTGGGCAAATTTGCAGTATAATAATATAATAATTTAATAGTATTGTATGAAAGAGCTAACAACATAAAGAAATGTTTGTCAAATGGCCAATAATAATGTGTCGTCTGCTTACAGATGAAACGATATGTGATGCGGACTACTTTCGCTGCAAAAACGGCCGCTGCATTCCAAAAGAATTCCAGTGCGACAAGGACAATGACTGCGGTGATGGCTCCGATGAAAACGAATGCCGTAAGGTTACCATTGAACCTGAAACTGTGGTTTTTTTCATTCATATATGTCTAGCATAATTCTAATGGAACCAACAAAATGAATGCCGTAAGTCGACCATGGAATGTAAAATAATTGCATCTCTTTTTGGACACACACATCATATAATATGATGAGTTTGGAGAAAATGATGTATATCTTCGTTGAATGTAATATTGCTGTAGTTTAGTAGCATATGTATAGCATAAAATCGTATGGGTCGAATGAACTTGAAATGTTATTTGTACAGTGTTTCCAAGGTCTTTCTATCGACTTATAAGCAAAACTTCCCTCCCCCTACTGCTGGCTATGTTTTAACAGATGAACCATTTCATAACTCGATCAAGATAGCATTACAAGACATGTTCTGGCCAATATTCGTGAAGACTTTGCAAAAAAATGCGACTTCCAGATTGTTAAGAATGTTTCACTTTAACCAAATAAATAAACCATATTTTTCAACGGACCGGAGTAGTTTTCTAACTCGGCTAGATATCATTGAAACACAGTTTCCGGAAAATTGGACTTCTTGAGGGTAAACAAGCGTTTTTTTTATTTGATCAGATGACCCAGTGTTATACCTCACTTGACTCAATTTCGAGTTCGTCCGATATTTTATTTTATTACATGATCAATAAAAGCTTATTTAATGCTGATTATGATTTTGATCATTTGATCATGACTCGTATTGTGTAAATTGATTGTTATCTCAGAATGCATACATAACTTATATTCCATAATTTAACTAATTCTAGCAAAATAATAATTTTGCTTCAAGACATATGCAATACTATTCAAGATGTATCTGGTGGATACTGTCCCTTCAAAAACAGTTCAGAACCCACCAATCACGTTTACTTATTTAGACAAGTTTGCTCTTCAGATTATGATTGTGATGATCCAACACCAGAACATGGAACAGTAAACACCACAGCAACAACGCACGGAACTGTTGTTAAAATATCCTGTAAGCATGGTTATTTACTGTGGGGACCGAACATCATCAAATGCAACGCTCGCTCCTGGTCTGCATCAGTCACGTGTTATCCATATGGTAAGGGCGTGCTGTGCATGGTTGAGTTATGGAACACATTCTGATTGCTGACACTTTGTGCTTGTTTATCGTGTCGCACTGTTAACCGTCTTCAACAGTATTTCAGTCATATAACGGCGGTCAGTAAACCAACTCGCATTTATCCTGGGCCAGCTGGTTTTACCAGCACTAAGTGTACATACTTATGGAACGGCCTCATAAAGGATTTCATCACTAATCACTAAGTGGTCAGCAATCTGCCAAATGAGCTACCCGACCCGGCTTCGCTTTTTGCCACTATTTCGCCACTATCCATGACAAACATACTCTAAATACCACATTATTACATTTAAGTTTATGTCATAGATTTTAAGTTCATATTGTTTTCATATTCCTTTGCATATATGTATGGAATTGAAAGCCTTTTCCAAATCAACAAAGTGAATGTATAAGGTGGCGCTCCATACATTGACTTGGTTCATGATGTTTCTGAAGATGCATATCTGATTGACACTTCCTCTGCCTTTCTTAAATCTGGATTGTTGTTTTCTGAGGAATCTGCTTCTTTCTGTATCCTGGAGATTTGGATCTTGCTGATCACTGTATTTGCCAATTGTAATGAGGTTGCTCCTATCCAGTTATTCAACTTTGTAGATTGTTTTTATTTTACCTTACATAACCTTCTTCAAACTCTTCCAAGAAATTATGAGTACAAATGTTCTGACCAAGTTCTATGCTGATTGGACTTCTACTGTGTTAACAAGGTTTCACAGAAGCCTCATAAGAGAAACTGCCCAGCCTTCCAAGTGACCATGTTTTACAACGGACTGGTACCATTTTGGAACTCGGTTCAGATATCATAATCTTCTTAGTAGATTTATTTATGATATGTGAATTTTATAGTGTTAACAAGGTTTCCCTATATTCATTTAAGACAATCATCTCCGTCCGGTTTGCCGGATGTCCATATTTTTCTAGTGAATAGAACAATTAAGAAGAGGGCCGACATATCATTAGAAAAAATATTCATACCAACTGTCATGATGATTTTACTTAAAACATGACTTCCAGTCTTCTTAGCAAGCTTTTTTTTTTAATTTGACCTTATAATCTAGTGTCCTCCCTCACATGACCAAATTTAACAATAGACCAAGGTCGAATCTGCGCCAACTGGTGTAAATAACTAGGTAATCAAGTCAAGCCTTTTAACGATTTGTGCACCTGGTACTCAGTTGAGCGCTTTTTGGGTCATCTTGGTTCTCTTGTCTAATAATTTTATCTTTTATGTACAATGTCTCAGGAACTGATAATTCAAATTTGATAAAACTTTATATGCATTATACTTTGAGTGTGGAACTATTGTCAGGTTGTTCCGCTAAGATGAATTGTTATGAAGTCATTTGTCTTTCTTTAAACCGGACGTCTTTATTTTTTTGCAAAATCACTGGAAGTTGTTAGCCTATTTCAAGGACATTTTATGAACAGATGATAGGCAGGTGCTCCACCAGTTAGTATGATTAGTTTAGTATTGTAAACAAAATTGCCATGATGACCCTGAATCGCTCACCTGAATTTTCATGTAGGTTACACAAGCTTGATCTTATGTAGGAAATGATAAGTGTTTACTACATACAAAAAGCAAGATTTTATACTCACAGGACATGCACATTTTGCCAACATGACCATGAAATTTTATGCAGTTTCTCTATCAAGTAAGTACCAAGTATTTTAACCAAATTGTCAAGATTAGAAACAATTTGATAGATGGCCTCTATATGATAATACATATAAAATACCACACCTCTGATCACTTTGTCTTCAAAGTTAAAGATTTTCAAAGTTTTCAGTAAAATAATACCCATAAGGATTACAAGTTACCCCTAGGGTGGAGGCGGTCAATTTAAACCCCATGGGCATAATTTTAGTAAATTGGTAAAGGGCCACTATGCAATGTTTAAAAACAAATACCAAACCTAAGAGCCGTGCGGTATCAGAGGAGACTTTTAAATATGCAATGTTAAGATCTAGTTTAGCTCTGGTGACGTGCATATACAGAAGACCGGAAGGACCTAATTGTTGTATAGAGGGTCACCCAAGAATCAATATCGTGATGTTTCATGAAAATCTACCGAGCGGTTAAGGATAAGATTGTGCTTTGAGCAAACTGTTGACGACGGACGACAAACTACATCGGATGCCGTTGAGACACCCTGCATTATAGCTAGCGTTGAGCACTTTGTGCTCAAGTGACAGATTAACTGAAAAAACCCGCATATATTATTGCTTGACCGAATATTTTAATTGTAGTAAGTAGACAGTGTATGAAGACAAGAAACACAATATTCCTATTGTATAAGTGCTGCGCAAGTTAGTGCGCTAAGTTTAGTATCGTTGACGAACCTTACTATAGTTGAAATGTTGAATATATGCACTAAGTTGTTTTGCTAAGGATGTAACACAAAACAAGAATGTACATATTCATTAAACTTGTTTTACATAAAACCAAAAAATGAATATTATAAAGAAAATGTGGTATGCATAAAGTACGTGATCTATGAAAAGTTGTTGAAAAATCTAATTAATTCCACAAGTCAGATATACTTAAGTAATATTTAACATAACCCTTGTTACCTAGTTCATCCATATTTAAAGGCTACAACATGCATGTTTACGTGTACTCAACAATACACAATGCAGTTTCTTTTTCATATTAGCATATGATGAGATTGATACATAATTGTATACATTATCCATTGAATTTTACCATACAAATTACCATACTCAGTTTTATTTTCAGGGCAGCAACCAATTTCAGCCAACGGGTACCGCGTCAAGACGATATTTGGGAGCGACCTTGAGAAGCATATCAAAATTGGGACCAGGGTCGTGCGCGGTAGAGACTGGGAATGGTTTGACCAGGTATATTGCGCGGTGTGGACTGGCTAGACTATTATGGTGACCAGGTATATTGAAGGCGCTAAACGACAATATTTCATGAATCATATTTTGTTTACATCTGGAACGGGATTTAAGTTCCCACAAATAACTTCTAATGTTTAAAATGTACTCAAACCACAACATCATTCCGCTTATGTTTATTAGTTTAAGGTCTATTTTAGCATCATAATTCCAATTTGTAACAGATCTAAAGCATTTGTTTGCATTCGTCTTAAAGGTCAGTTCGCCGTAACAATACGCGGACTTCATTCAATATGAATTGTATTTCGGTATGCACATTTTCTTGAAAGTGAATCCTTAATAAACATGGACGGCTTAATTATAAAATGAATTACGTAAGGAATTGAGTATGTTTTTTTATAAATCGTGGTGGAATTTCTTAAGTTAAATAACACTATTGCGATAATAAATGAGACTACTCAGGTTGTTTTAGGAATGTAGTAAACACTAGGCTGCCTTGAAAAACATAATATTTGGAAGCTGTGATAAAAGGGAGATTACTCGTTTTATGTTGGTAATCTCAAAACAAACGCGACCTTCTTTACAGTGCCTTATCGATTTATAGGACAGCATTAAGGGTTCTATATGTTAAGAAGTCAGATATCCAGAAGAAAGCATTTGAGTTGATTCCATAGAATTTAAGTTAGTATGAGTGGTGCTGGTGGGGCACTTTATCAAGTGCTTTCGAAAAATCCATGATAATGAGGTCAGTTTGTAAACCTTGATTATTTGATTGAGTTCGGTTTTGGAAAAATAATATATGTTGGGTTTCACAAGAACGGGAATGTCTGAACCCGTTTTGGAGTTCATATACAATAGTAATGCTATCAAGGTGAGACATGATAGAGCTAGCGATGTTCAAGAATTTTACAGCAAATGCATCTAAGTGAGGTTGGTCTATAATTTATAGCATTATGTTTGTCTCTCGTTTCATAAACGGGACAAAATTTGCATGTTTCCAATCATTTGTTTATTTTTCCAAGTAGACGAGACTTTAAAAAAATATAGCTCAGGATTAGGGATATGTGTGTACTGCATTCCGTTAATATTGTGCTAGATAATTTATCCGGACCTAACTACTTTGTGGATTTATCAGATGGATGAGGGCTGGGGCCTTTGTCAAAAATACTATCAAATGTAAATGGGGTGAAGGCTTATTCAAATTATCTCTTGAGGATATTTGCTTTTTTTGTGGTTCCGATTTAAGGAGACCATTTTCCCTAAGAGTTTTTTTTTTAAACGAGAATACGTTTTCTAGAATTTTAGAGTCTGCTTGTTCTGAAATTGGGATGTCAAAGATGAGTTGTTCGATGTATTGCCAATATGCCCTGCGTTGCTCTTGTTGATTGTGGCTTTGATGTTTTTCTAAGTGTGATTGCTTTTCGGTTTTGATGTTGGTGCGATTTAAGATATTTGCCTTTGAAATCGTTCATTTTTTTTATTTTTTTTTTATCTAATTATTTTGTTATCCATGACATTTTGGTGTTGTTTTTTATTAGTTAAGTTTGAATGGTTTTTTAAATGGTATTTACTCGGAAGTAATTATAATCATATCTACATCAGTTGCATGGTATTTTAGTAACACCATGGCTGTGTCAAAAAGTCATGATAATACGGCTGTTGAAATAAACCAGTTGAAGTCTAAAATTTGATTTTATCCATAAGCAATGCACACGCACAAGCTACATGGTATCCTGGTTCTACAAAATTTGTTTGAAAATATCAAGTTTCTGCTAAGCAAACTTCCTGAAACGTAACGTATGTGAAGTAAAGGAAACCCGCATACAATTACTGTTGAGGTAATACAATAGCATCATACTGATTTGAAAATAAGTTTGCTTTTATTTCATTTTACAGGACGGCGAGGGTCCGGGTCCGGGCACCGTGATAGCGCTTTACTCGGACAGAATGTTCAAGGTGGTTTTGGTCAAGTGGGACAAGGGCGTGGAAAAAATCTACCGCAACGGCGCGGATAGAAAATACAGTCTGTTTGGGGACGGGGAATACATCTACCGCAACGGCATGGATGGACAATACGATCTGTTAATATTAGCCGATGGGCAATAACTGTCCGCTTCTCATGAGAATTATTAAGTGAGTGTAAATATTAGCCGATGAAGAATAACCGTGGTTCTTAATGGATACTTTGAGCTATGTGTACATACATAAACCAAGTAACATGAAGGTTTATATATCAGGAAGGTGTAATATTAAAGTCATCACCATAAAAATATGACACGAAATTTACATTATGTTTATAGACAAGATGAACACTATTTCCATATATCTATATACGAACAGTACGAGTGGTACATATTGGACGATGGAGACTAAAATACTAGATAATTGTCAATCACTTATTAAGGGTTATCGAGACAATTGTAAAAAAAACTTACAGAGTATGTAATTATCATACTTCAACCAATACACGGTTAAATATATAAATGGTAAATAAAACACACTGTTGCATGATTATTCAATCGATTCGTTGATAAATATATTATGGTAAATGAAACACACTGTTGCATGATTATTCAATTGGTTCATTGGTAAATATATAATAGTTAATTAATTACACTGTTACATTATTATTCAATTGGTTCATTAATAAATCTGTAAATATTAAATAAAACACACTGTTGTTTGATTATTCAATCGGTTAATTTGTTAATATATAATAGTTAATTAATTACACTGTTACATGATTATTCAATTGGTTCATCAATAAATTTGTAAATATTAAATAAAACAAACCGTTGCATGATTATTCAATTGGTTCATTGGTAAATATATAATGGTAAATTAAACACACTGTTGTATTATTATTCCATGGTGCATTGATAAATATGTAAATGGAAAATGAAACACACTGTTGGGTGGTTATTCAATTGGTTCATCGATAAATATGTAAATAGTTAACGAAACATATTTATGCATGATTATTGAATCAATTTACTAAAATCCCTGGAGAAGCTGCAATGGACAAACATCAAGATATGTATACGCATACTAGTAAATTGTTGTATGCTACCATTTGAGATTAAATATTGTTCTCTTCAAAATACTACAATAGATTGAACATCATTCCTTTTTTAATAGGACTTCAGCGAGAAATTATTTTTGTTGCCTCTTGAGTAGAACCAGTCCTATTATTGGTGCCAAACAGATTATAATCACTACATCACTTTGTATTATTTCACAACAAAACACTTGCTTTGTTCACATAGGTTTATTTCATATAGTCTTAAAAATACAGTCAAAATAAACAAAATATTTATTGTTTACATTTACAAATAAATAGCAAAACTTGACAATACAATTTGATGTACACTAAATGTGAACAAATTGGGCGCCACAACGTAATAAAACTGGTACTATATAATTTACAAGGTGGGCTGTGGTACAACACTCAACTATGTTCTAACTTAAGTCAGGCATACATCAAATACAAATTATTGTATTATTTTATAAACAACAAATGTAGTCCAAACAAATCTAGTTTGGAAACTTGTCTACACAAAATAAATTAAAACAAAGACATTTTCATGAAAATTACAGCAAATCTTACAATATGACTAAACCATGAAGGTTACTGTTAACAATATTATAACCATGCAATATAGAAATAACATGCTCATAATGATGGAGAAACATGCAATTTTAACATTAACATAACATGGATATGGATATATGATTATTAAGGGATTTGCCTATCAATCAATTGATTTGGCCAATTTTAAGATAAAATGAGTTTTGAAATAGTCGGGTATATGCCTATACATTTCATGGTGCGCAACAATAAATTTACCAAAAAGCTGAAATTAATAATAATGCTTCTTTTAAAAAAAAAAAACATACACCTCATG
This sequence comes from Dreissena rostriformis, assembly GCA_007657795.1. NCBI lineage: Eukaryota > Metazoa > Mollusca > Bivalvia > Myida > Dreissenidae > Dreissena > Dreissena rostriformis. Next base: position 77,896 of record VMBQ01006058.1, on the reverse strand, counting down.
AAAATCAGTGCTGCCCAGAGTTTTTTCACCAAACTTCTTAGGAAAAAAATCGAGAACAAACCCTAAGGTTCTATCTCATAAGGCTGGATTTTTGTGTTTTCAATATCTGTTTGATATACACACACACCTCTTATTTGGTGATACATGTCATAAAAAATAATCATAAAAAAATGCAAGTGATGTAGGAAGACCGGCTGATTAGAACATGTTTTTTGAAATTCAAAGTGTATATTTTTGAAGGTCAAAGTGGGGTCTTATGATACATGTGAAATGGAGATTGTGATATGCAATGTATGAGTCATTAACAGTTTTTGGACAGACCAAGCAAAACATTACAAAAGTAACATTTATGACTGTGTGCCATTTCATCGTTCCAACTCAGCTTTTTTGTTGAAATGGCTTGTGATGAAAGCTGATCATGGTCAAATGAATAATATGGAACGTAAGCAGACGACGTTTGTCGCGGAATTGGCACAGGAAACGACGAAGATGTCGACACGGTCAAATAAAAATATGACATCACGGAACCAAATACCACTCCAATAACTAATACGACCAAGACGGATTTCGTTATGCCAATATGACCGTTAGCAACCATTATGGTTTAAGCATGTGAAACGTTGGTTTAACCAATTATTTATGGTGTTAAAATGCTATGGCATTGTGATTGCCAATGTAAAATCGCCAATGTGAACATCTATAAAAAGTTGAATGGGAATCTTGACAGATGTCATACTTTTTTATGAAGAGCTCACACGCCACGTAATTCAGTAATTGGCTTTAAGAAAATAAATGAGAAATAGTTTATTGGGCTACACTACACCAACTAAAAAAAAACTTTTAAGGATCAAATTAAGCAAACCACTTGTACCGGACTTTCAGAAATATGCGCACGTAACCAGAAGCAACCGAAACTAATGGCATGTTTGAGCGTTGTTATTCTCTTTATTAAAGCTTCTCGAAGGAAAACTATTGCGATTTAATAAAAAAGGATCCATCTTGAAGACCGATTGCATAAACATGTAATTTTATATATAGCATACTCTTTAAACAGTCAGTGCCATTCAATGGAAAAGAACAATGGACCTATTCGACTACAGCGCCACCATTACGGGCACCTGTTAGACAGGGGAAGATAATCCTCTAAAGTCTCTCATTGGAATTTTGCATTGAATTTTTTTCGCGACGATGAAACATCAAAAACGAGGAGTAACAATGTCCTTTTTCAAACACGTATGATAAACCTTCGTAATTGAGCTTAAATTTACTAACGATATTTACTTTTTCAATTAACGTCAATGCTTTTTTCAGCGGAGCAGAACCATTTCGAACTCGGTCGAGATATAATTGATACATTTTTTAACCAAATTGTATGCTTATTTGGCAAACAATGTGACATCGAAAGTGTTCGCGATGTTGTTTTTGACCTTTACCTATTGACCTAGATTGAGACCCCAATGACCCACTTTTGAACTTAACCGCGAAAAAAAATAGCACAAAACAACTAAACCAAGCCATAACACCCCACCTACTACGCACCAAAACAAAACGACACACACCGCATCACAATACGATTCACAACAACCCAACCACATCGTAGCACAACATAATTCAAAACAAACCCACCATAAAGCAAAGCAACACAATTCAAAGCCATCCAACCACAATACAACACAACACAATCTTAAACAATCCAACACAACGCAAGACAACCCAATCCCAAACAACCCAACCCAAAACGCAAAAAAGGCAAAAAAGACCAAAACACCACATCAACAACGCATCACAACACAATTCAAACATCTCAACAACAACGCATCATAACATAATTCAAACATCCCAACAACTACGCATCATAACACAATTCAAACATCTCAACAACTATGCATCATAACACAATTCAAACATCCCAGCAATTACGCATCATTCCACAATTTAAACATCCCAACAACTACGCATCATAACACCACAATTCAAACATCCCAACCACAACGCTTCACAACACAATTCAAACATCCCAATCACATCGCATCACATACAAATCTAATACTGTTTTGCAATGACGGCCATCGACTGTTACGATTTCACGTCAGACAAGGGCAACTTCGGCGAGAACTTCAACGAAGAGCAACTGATTCTAGAGCAGAGGGTCGCTTCCGGATGCATGTCGTGTGTCAAAGAGTTCAACTCGCTAGGGACAGTTGGGTATCTACCCAAAGGTCCGTGCAAATGTACGCATGTCGTTTGTTTAATATTATCAAAGCGCTGATGGCATTTGTGTAGGCGCAATAACAACAATGACCACGCTGCATACTTTAAAGGCTTTCGGGATTGCTGTTTCAAATAAAAAAAAACTCAGATTGCTTTTATTGACAGTTTTGCTAAAAATATAAAAAAACAGTGTTTTCGAGTTTATTCGTATGTTCACTGAACAGTGAATTTTAATTATACTTTAAAATACTACTTCAAATAAGATTGACCATGGAAAATGTGTGGCAACGGCCCTGTACCAAGCGGGTTTTTCAGTGTAATTTTCCAAATTCCAGTTTGTTAGGTCGCCGTGGCATGGATGATATTGTATCAGCCTAGCGAGCAGGAGGTCATGGGTTCTATCCCCGCAGTGAGAGCGTTCTTTAGATTCCCAAAAGTACTGGTTCTACCAAGTAAACGGACTAGAGAGAGTTTCAATACGCGTTAGGCTTTCGATTCACTCGAAGTAAAATACAAAGGTTTAAAATAAATTAGAAAAATCCAGTTTGGAGCTCTGTGACCCGAAGCTGCGGTCAAGATCCCGCGAACTCGTACACGGACATCCTCGGCTACGGACGCTGCACGTGCACTGCGACGTTCTGTTACCATGGCTCCCACCACACACAGTCCCGCAACTTAATGGTTGCGGTGGCATCGCTTTCTGTGATTTTCTCTTTGACTCGCTCGTCAACATGGGCAAGATGAATGACAAAACGACACTATACATAATTATATACGGTTTTGAATGTGTCAATAGACTTCATAAATGCAAGCTGAAGACAAGAAAGTAAACAAACAAACATATTAAAACTACACACACATTCACACGCACGCACGAACGCATTCACGCGCGTGCATGCCTTTACGCGTACGCACGGACGCACCCAACCCCATATACACACCCACACACTCCCACCATATCACACAAACACGCATGTTCTTGTCAGAAATCTACGGTGGCATAAAGGTGACATTCACTCCTCTTTTATAAATTGCACTTCTCTTTGTTTCTATCTCGTGGCCTCGACTTAGTATCTTGAGGCCACGACTTACTAACTCGCGGCCACGAGTTAGCTATGTCGTTGCCACGAGATAGAAAAAATGGGAGTCCACAACTAAATAAAAGAGGAGTGCAATTAAAAAAAGAGTAAATAAAGGCAGGTTGCTTTAAACAAAAGAGGAGATAATTTTACCTATCTCGAGATCCCGACTTAGCTTACTCGTGGCCAGGAGTTAGTCAGCCAATCAAATTTTGCGTAACATGTGTAAATATTCTGTACGCATATATATAGCTTGTCAAAGCGGGCATTTACTGTGATGATTACTTCCCTTTGTACAAAGATTGCAATGGACGACCATGTCTGATGGCCATGATGATCATGGGTGAACGTTAAATTGACATAGCAAACAAATTTATTGGATGAGTTAGTAAGTCGTGGCCTCGAGATACTAAGACGAGGCCACGAGATAGAAAAAGATGAGTGCAATTCAAAAAAAGAGGAGTGAATGTCACCTCTATGCCACCGTAGAAATCAAAGTTTATGTACCATGCCTTTGTTGCTGGATACTTGCATTTAAAATAAAATAACGTTTAAAATTCATGTATGTTTGTGTAAAAGCTATTTCATTTAATAAACCAGTTCCGTGTATTGTATTGTATTGTATTGCATTTCATTGCAATGTGTAGTGTGTTGTGTGTATTGTATTGTTTTGTATCAATGAAAATCGCTTCGTGAAACGTTTTCGGTGCGGACAATACTTAGCTGCAACAAACGGGTCAATACACACAATATTATGCAAAGCAGACTGAATACTTAATATAATAAAATAACACGCATACAGTTTATTACAGCACTTTGGAAGCGCTTCAAAGCAACTCCGACATAAAAGAAACACCTATAGTAAAATGATAAACACAGCAAGAAAAGACCCGCCGAAAAAACACAACATAATTGAAAACTGTGCACAAATTGGTTACATGAGCATGGGTAGGTATCGTTTTTCTCAAACAGAAGCAGGTGAAAATAACAACAAATATAACAAGAGGAAAGGCGAACATTCTTCGTACTCAAAGGGCGATGGGGCGATAAGAATGCTGCTTTGAAATGAACGCATAACCTTAAACGCTATGTCGGAATTTCAATTATAAATTAATTATGATAGGCACTTGATGAGTAAAACGAAATCATCGCAAAATTAAAAAAAAAACATAGTATGTTTAGTCGCATGTTTAAAGAATGAGGTAATAAACGGTTCATAAAATCAAGTTTATTTAAGCACGGGAAGGATGGCGTAAAAGTCAAGTAACAAACTCGTTAAAATAGCTGTCCTGACTGGTTTGTTGTATGAACAATATGCCAGTGACTTTTAAATGCTGGTAATTATTGGGACTGTGCGTGATCTAAATACCCGTCGTGAATCTAAAAACGTCACGTGGAACTAAATGTGTGATTGAGAAACAAGATCGATGATATTACGAGTGAACTGCCGTGGATTGTGTTTCAAGAGTGAATGACCGCACATGACCGTTTGCTTCGATGGGAAAATTAATCATACGTGTATTTTGACGACTATAATATGCTGGAATCAAATTATGAATTAAAGTCGTGATATGGGATTGTGTTACACGCCATGCATAATACCAGGAATTGTGACGAAAGATTTATTGAAATTTGCATAGCATGTTGTTTATCTACGAACACAAAACAACGGTGTCATGATATTTTAAGTGAATGTTTCGTGACAACCTTTAACACGCTTCTAATTGCGTCATTAAGTCGTCATGTGGGATTGTTTTACAGGTCATGCATAACACGAGGAATTGTGACGAAATTTTGTTTGCAATTATCATAGCATGGGGGTAATCTACGAACATTAAACAATGGTGTCATGATAATTTCAGTGAATGTTTCGTGATTGCATTTAACACGCTTCTAATTATTGCGCCATGAAGTCGTGATGTGGGATTGTATTACTTTCCATGCAGAATACGAGGAATTGTGACGAAATTGTGTTTGCAATTATCATAGCATGGGGGTAATCTACGAACACTAAACAATGGTGTCATGATAATTTTAGGGAATGTTTCGTGATTGCATTTTGTACGCTCCTAATTATTGCGCCATGAAGTCGTGGTGTGGGATTGTATTACTTTCCATGCAGAATACGAGGAATTGTGACGAAAGTTGAATTTAAATTGTCATAGCATGTAATCTACGAACACAAAACAACGGTATCATGATAAGTTAAGTGAATGTTTCCTGATTGTATTAAACAGGCTTCTAATTACTGCGCCATGAAGTCGTGATATGCGAATGTATTACTTGCCATGCGGAATACGCGGAATTGTGACAAAAGATTGTTTGGAATTGTCATAGAATTGTCAAAGAATTGTCATAGAATTCATAGAATTGACATAGAATTGTAATAGAATTGCCAAAGAATTGTCATAGAATTGTCATAGAATTGACATAGAATTGTCATAAAATTGTCATAAAATTATCATAGAATTGTCAAAGAATTGTCAAAGAATTATCATAGAATTGTCATAGAATTGTCATAGAATTATCATAGAATTGTCATAGAATTGTCAAAGAATTGTCAAAGCATTGTCATAGAATAATCATAGAATTATCATAGCACAGAGGTTATCTACGAACACAAAACATCGGTGTCATGATAAGTTCAAAGAATATTTCGTGATAGCATTAACCACGCTTCTAATTGTGTCATTGGCCGACTGGTGAGTATGTGACACCTATATCTTCCAGGCAATTCGGTTCGATAAAGGGTCTATACACTGCGTTGACAGTCCTCAAGTAAGGTCGAGACACTTCTGAACCTTATGGAACTATTTGCTTGAACAAGAGCCGAGTCCATGTAAAACACGTTTTTAGACTCCACTAAAGGCAATACGCGCTGTACATAGCATGCAAAGAATTAAAAAAACTAAAGGAGACGCAACACTCATATGCGAATCAAATATGGAAAACAACTTGTACGCATTTTGAACATATTTAAAAGCACTTAATTATGAATATAAAAAGCAAATCGTACGCATTTTGAACACGCATGAACTTAATTATTCATGATTGGTATAAGCATCAGTTTATATCTAAGCATATTTTTGCTCGTTTCCACACACGTTAAAATAATATTGTTATATTTCTAACTGATGATTATCCAGTTGTTAATATTTTGGTACGTAAAATATTTTATTTCTATATAAATGTGTACATATACATTCAAAGTGGTTGCATCTTTAACTAAGAATATTGATGTATTTGTCGTCTTTTATATTAGAACAAAAGTTGTTTGATATTTGTGCCAGCTTCATTAAGAATTTACTGTGCAACAGAAATAATTCGCAAAGCAATGACAAATGGTAGCCGCGTGACGTATGTCGCGGAAACTTCGACCAACAACAACAACAGCGCCGAAAACAGCACATTTTCAGTGTTCGAATCTGAGAATGAGACAACAAAGGTGGTGTGGGTAGACGTGAGACTATTAAAAGCTGTTGTACTGTACGTTGTCATAGTGATTCTGATCGCCATGACGTGTAGGTTCGTGTTCAGATCGTTTTCGAGGTACGTCGATGACGGAAGCGACCGAAAGGACAAAGAGTGAGAAGACCGGTTGTTGTTTTTGATTAAATGGACTCGGTATATAGTATACACAAAGCGAAACCAGTCCGATGGTGAATTTATAACGCGCTTCTCACTTAGGCGAACAGAGTTCAATCCCCACTCCCCCCAATGTGAGTTTGGTTGGTGGTCACCATACCAGACAGGTGGGCTTTCCGCCGGTAACTCCGGCTTCTCCCGATATCACAAGACCACACCAAAATTGATTGCCTTTCAGTAAAACGATAATACAGATGGAAATGTCATATTTATTCAAAATAAGTTCCAACTTTGTGAGTCTTAAAGTTAAGTATGAAGAAGTGCTGGAACGCACTACGGGTCGTCACGTTATGCAGCCTCAAACGTGGAAGGACCTTATTAACTTCAAAATACACATACATTTACATGTGCGAGTGAATTTAAAGTCAACGAGCCTTGAAATGACGATACGACGATGAGCATCACCGTTGTAAGCCAATAGGTAGAGAGGGAAAGATGTTCCTGTTACATATTTATTTGAATCCCGACGGTTTTTAGAAAACAAGGAAAATATGCAAAGAACAATGTTTTATACTTCACACATGTCATACTAAAAACATACAGTGCAATTTTGTATGAATTAAAATATTTAATTTAAGACATGTATGTAAGTAAGATGCTATGTATGATGAAACACTATACACTCTAGATATTTAACTATATGCTTGGATACATTTACTGCACTATTAAAGAACGCTTTGTTCATCGTAACAATAAAACGTATTTCTCAATTCAAACGAAAAAAAATTCACGTAAATAATAAATGATATGTATCTTTATATTGATGTTTTTGTTTACTTCAGTCACATTAATTTTTATATTTGGTATTGTAAATAATGTAAACGTTGTAACATATTCGTCATGGTATTATTAAGAACGGCGTATAGTGTTTCCTTAAAATGATAATGTATTTTGAATCCAAATGTAGGATGATGCACTACATTGTACTGTAGATGCACATTAAATACTGATGATTTACATTTGTACCCCATTGGTTTGGTACTTAACGTGACTACATATAATCAACATTCGTCTGTATATGTACACGTTTATTAATATACCTTGTATATTTATAACATAAAACAAATATAGAATAAACAGGACGTCGTTTTGCATATCCCCTATGGTTTGCTCCCCAAAACTGTTGATTTCATATCTTGAATGTTTTGTTGCGTTTTAATCGCCTTGATATTATTCCTCCAAACATACTACCATGTAACAAGTCTATGATTATGAGATTTGTACTTCACTTTCCACGTAGTCAAAATTTAAAGGAGACTTTGACATGGATTCTAAATTTAATAACGAGTTAAGATTTGATTAAGAATATTACGAACTATATTAAATAGAACATATGAGGCATTGTACGATGTTTTTATTCGTTGGTGTATGTACGCAATTTACATCACCATTGTCCTGTACGACTACATTACCAAGATCGGCGATGGCAACCGAGGATATGAGGAGATCGTGGGAAAGCAAGGCAATGCGAGATGTAAGACAGCGGTGAGAGCTTCGCCGACCTGAGCGCCACAAGTAACCTGTTCATCGCAGGAAGTGTTTTCAATCACAGAATGACTCACACGGAAACTTGCGTGTCACTCGCCATTTCGATGGAGAACCAGATTGACCACATATGCATCGTGAGGAAGTCGCTCTCTTCAGGATGAACGCGTCAGCGAGGAGCAGATGTTTCCACGGATCATCATCTCATTGTCGCCCGATTGAAACTGAAGATGAAGAAGCATTGGCCGAGGGGGTCCAGTCAACACAAGCGTTACAACTGCGCTACGCTGAAAGACACCAAGAGACAAGAAGAGTTCAAGGTCACGCTCTCCACAATGCTCCAGATCCTAGAGGAGTTGCTTGAAGAAGAGACTATATAGCAGAAGTGGCAGAAAGGGAAAGAAGCAATCACCTCAACATGCAACATGTCTTTGTATGATGACTTATCATTAAATAACATTTCTTTTAAAATACGCATCTATATTAATAATCAGAATAGAGCATTTCCGCTACTTTAATACGCCTCTATATGACGAATCAGTACGTAATGGCGCTACTTGTTAAATTTGCAACTGGCTAATAAACCAACATTTAGATACACGGCTACTAACATACGCAACTAAGTGATAAATCAGCATCGAGCGACGCTCTTTTTAAATTCGCCACTACATGTGTATGATTAATCATCATTAAATGAAGATGCTTCTTACATACGCAACTATTTGAGAAATAAGCATATAGCGACACTGCTACTTAAATAAGCAAATATATGATACATCAGTATACAGCGACCCTGCTACTTACATACGCAACTACATGATAAACCAGCATAGAGCGATACTGCAACATAAATACGCAACTACATGAAAAACCAGCATAGAGCTATACTGCTACATAAATACCCAACTATATGATAAATCAGCATAGAACGACGCTGGTACTTAAATACGCAACTACATGATAAACCAGCATTTAGTAGCATTGCTACTTTATTACGCTTTTATATGATAAGCAAGCATAGAGGGAATATGTTACCTTAATTACCAACTCAGTGATATATCAATTAAAATGACACTGCTACATAAATTAAACCGCCTTTGAGCGCAGTTGCTACCTGAATAATTATGTTGCTGTATGATAAATTAACATAGAAGAAAAATTCAGTGAAACCTTGATCGTGAAAGTTACAAAAGGTAATAGTCATTCCGTGCGGCACACGGTATGTCGACGTGTAATCCCCATTGTTAAATACTACCTGTAACAATGCTACTAAAACAAATCGCGATATGTGCATGTAAAACAAACAAACACAGGAAACATACGATAAATTAGTTTAGGATATAAAGCCGTGGTCAGACGGAACAATAGTTATATACAAGTAGTTTTTTTAAACATTGCAACGTTGCGTGCAACAACGCTTAGTAACGCTCGATTGGCCATTTTCGGCTCAGACAGTACTAACAAAGTTCCCTGGGTACTCCTATAAGTATATTACAAAGTACTCGGAGTAGGGGAATTATACTAAAAAGTATCCTGGATGTCAGCGTATTTTCGTACCAGGGGTACTTTGTAGTATACTTAAATGTTCCTGGGGCACTTTAGGCAGTTTATGGGCATACAACGACCAATTAATCCTTCGTGACCATGAGCGCATGGTCACAAAAGAAAAAAATACCTTGGCAGTAAGGACATACAAAGGGCGCTTAGAACGCATTTTTTCACTTACTAGCTTATGTAGAGACGCAGAAAGAACGATTGCCTAAAAATCATGACTGAGGCCATGAGTTCTATCCCCATTGAGACTAGTGATTTTTTTATTTTAAATGCCTAGCCCGAGAGATAAGGGCCTCGGCATACAGCAGTCATGGGATGGATATTCTGTTTGAAAGATGAACAACGCAACAATTAAGGGATCCGGACATCATGCCAACAAAAAAAAAATGCCGTGTCGGAGAGCGTTTGGTATATACGATTCTTAGAGATTCCAAACACTCGTAACACACAAGAAACCGACTAGACTGACTGCCAAATGAGTGCCAACAAACCATTGGACGCCGAAATCGGAGGTCGCTAGGATGGTTGTTTTCAAAGACAGTCGGTTAAACACAAAGTGGACATTCTACAAAAAGGGTATTTATGAGACCAAACTGTATTTATACGAAAAGCATGTAATGTGTAGTATTTGAGCTTAACGGGACAAAAACAACATCATGAAGAAAATAATCTTACCTAGTATAATCATCTGGATAACTTCGAATCATCACGTGCGTCTGTCATCATGTCTGATAAAATGTCCTTTCGAAAATTGCATTGTTCTAATGGTCTCTTTAGATCACGGATTGATATATCATATCGTTCTTCAGATTATGCTGAAATAGTTTTACTTCAAATCACAGTCGGAATATCGCATGTTTTACTTCCAATCATATGAAAAACAGCGCATGTTTCGATCTGGTAGATCATTGTTCGCATAATAACTGATACAAATACATTTAAGCACAGAAGAAAGATGACGTATGTCCATCTGGCACATCGTTGTTCGTATTATAGTTGATGCATTTTCCCTTTTCAATTACAGAGAACATCTGGCAAATTTCTTACTGTCAACAATGTAATATGACAAACTAGTATTACATGATCAATGTCCGTATTCACCAACCCATTCTTAGACTTAAGAATAAATAATAGACTTTGAACCAATAAAAATACGTGCTAAGAAATGGTTGGTGAATAAGGGCCCATGCATATATGTGTTATCTGTAAGTAAGTCCATTAATTGCATTTGTTTTAGTGAGCAAACTGCGTACACAACACATAGCAGTGAACTCAAATCTTGAAATACAGTGAGCGCACGAATACTTGACATACAATTGTCACAAGAAAAGCGCGGATTTTATTCTAAGCTAACCAATCATCTGCTAGTGTCCTGAAATCATTGGTCATTTGAAGTTCACGTGATTGGAATGCACTATTTACTTTATGAAACATATAGAAGTACGTGGAAATGATTGCAAACATGTTGTGTTGATTTTGTTGTGAAGGGAGAAAATAGTTGTACACAATAGATTACAACAACAAGTACATACACACTATCACATGTTATGACTATATTTAAGACGCTCGACAGACGTTATTTGACTTCTAGTACTCATTTGCTATTTGTTATAATTAGTTTATCAAAAAACACAGACACGTTTTGCCCTTGAAATATTACAGTGACTTGATGGCAAACATTAACCTTTTGATTTAGCTCGACAACATTGACGTTTCACTCGAGAACTCCAGTAGCAAAAAAAATGAGGCATGGTTCCTATATTTGCACTCGGTTTTGTGTGTGCACGTTTTGCACGAGTTAAATGAGGCAATAACAGTATACTAAGCGAGACTTGTTTCAATTGATTAAAATCGCTTCAAGTGCGGAAACTTATGTATTATACGCAATGGTACGTGACTATATTCTTGCATTAAGATCAGTGCCAGGTGATAATCGGCGTTACAAACGAAAAAAATATGCTTTTTTAAAAAAAAATTGTAAATTGTGTTTTTACGATTGGATTTTAACATTTACTAGTCTATGCGACTACATATCTAGCTTGTATAATATCCATTTTAAATCTAAAGCCAAGAGTTTGTGCAAGATATTTTGTCCAACATAAAATATGAATATGTACGGTGGCACAGATGTGAAAAGTGCATGTTTTTATATATATCGATCACAAGACATAGAGTTACTGGTTCTCACGCCATTGTAAGTAGTAGGAACGAGATAAGTTACTCGTTGGAACGAGTTTGTAAGTCGTGAGAACCAGAAAGTAAGTCGTGGGACCTACTAAGTAAGTCTGGAAAACGACTTACTAAGTCGTGGAAATGTCATTGCTAACTCGTGGAAACCACTTAGTAACGTTTATGAACGAGTAGCAAACATTAGTAACGACATGATTAGCTAATCAGATTACAAACGTTTGGTGTTGGTTATACAGGCTTTACGATGTGTCCTCCGTTTGGAGTATCTAATCAAGAGTTTGAAGTCATTGCATACCCTTACAAATTCTACCATTCCGATGATTCTAGCGTTCATAATTTTCAGCAATACCGGTGTATAACAAAACGGTCAAAAAAAATGTATGGTAAACTTTCAAAACCACATATTAACGGTGGCAAACATGTGACATGGGCTTGTTTTTGTCTGTGTCGTTACCAAGACTAAGTCACTCGTTCCCAATTCTTATTAAGCCGTGGGAGCTTCCACACATTAATCACCTTTAAAAAAAAGCTTTCGACCGCGAGTGGCATGATGGCCTATGGCATGTTATGAGAGGATTCAACATTGCCAAAGGGCTGGTGCAAGTTACCCAAGAGCTCTACGCAAACGCCAGCGGCGCACTACTCGCAATTGACAGCAGGGGGACTTCTTCATGATATCAGTGGGCGTCCGTTAAGGATGTCTGCTCTCTCCCGTCCTATTTAACCTTTCCATTAAAAAAAAATCGGGAGACTCTTCATGGCCAACACAACTCTATCTCAATCAGTGGAAGACCCATCTTGAACTTGATATTTGCTGATTACATTGACCGCATGGGTTGCAACAGCAATGAACTTTAAGATCTCACCAAAATACTCTATGACAGAGCAGGAGCATACGGAATGGAGGTCAGCAAGACGAGGTCAAAGATCATGGTGAACATCACAACCAACGCCAGTGCAGACATCACCATAAACGGCGAGAAGCTTGAAGAAGTGACCAGCTTCAAGAACTTGGGAGCAACCCTGGCCAAGGATGGTACCAGTACCGCTGAGGTCCGAAATAGAATTACCATGGCGACTGCATTGATGGTCAGACGGAGCAGATTGTGGACAAGCAGTTCCATCAGCTTCCCCACCAAGTACAGGCTATTCAAGTCCTTCGTAGTCTCCATCCTACTCTACGGCTGCGAGACCTGGACGATTCACGCGGACACAGAATGCAGGATACAGGCATTTTAACACAAATTTCTCCGAAGACTTCCCCGCATCTCATATACGAATCACAAGACCAACGAGTACATGTACGTCCGGAACATGACTGCAACACGTGTTGACCCACAAGAGCCCCTTATGGCGACTTTCAAACGGCGAAACTGGCTTGGTTCTGACACGTCACTATTCACGACTCATTGTGCAATACTGTTCTTCAGGAAACGTTAGAGGGAGGACGACGTCGAAGCCGTCAGAAAAAAAGCTGGATGGATAATGTGAAAGAGTGGACATCCCTTCCCGTGGATGAATAACTCTCAGCAGCACACAACAAACCTGACTTGATGAGGATTTATGTATCGTCGTCCCGCATT